>JAEIGF010000591.1:16257500-16417500 GCA_018903485.1 Drosophila littoralis | reverse complement strand
ATTGAATTTTCGCCAAACTCACATGCTGCCCGATGGAGCGGAAGCTTTACAATTTCCACCAAGAGGGTGGACATATGTTGACAAGTGCGAAAAACGTCTGCTGCGAATTTTTCCAATAATTGAATAAGGGAGAAACCATTTGTTACATTTCTTTTCCATCAATACCTTATCCTGACGGTAAGCATTTTCCAAGAACCTATGGCCAAGACCTATATTAATAAAGAAATTTTAAGAAATGCAGTTATCAAGTTCTTTATTCTTGGGCTGTGCTTCGATCTTTAATCAATCAAATTGTTGGTTCGTTGAATCAGAAATATACAACGTATACTCATCTCTATATATAAAACTGTTTGTCCTGACTGACTGACTGACTGACTGACTGACTGACTGACTGACTGACTGACTGACTGATTGGTGACCAACGCACAGCCCAAAACGTAAGAGCTAGGAAGCTGAAATTTTCACTGTAGTTACATTATGTGATGAAGGGGTTTCGGTAAATTCCACCCGCAAGTATGGAAAAATCGCGAAAAACGTTTGTATGTAACTTTTTTGTTAACCATCCCATCGGCCGCAAACTCAATTTCAAAGATCTTTGAGAACATTGATTTTATAACATACGTGCCGGGCTATACCCGCTAGTATATACATATACATATATAAATACCTATTTCCAAACCTACTTTCACTCAAATATTATATTTTCAAAGACTTTTTACAAAGACTTTTTCAGATGGAATCCCAAACTTTTTCAAAAATCGCATTTCTATTTATAGGCAATCGATGGAAATCAAAATGATATAAATGTAAAATGTTTTATTTTAAGGTATTGATGCATAGTAAAATGCACGCGTACATTCAAATGCTTACATTGTTTCTGTTGCTTTGAAAGTTCTAGAAATATTGAAAAACAAGCTGCTTAATTTAGATTGGCTATCAATTAGCCTTTAACTTCTTCCATTCCAATCAAAAGAGCTCAACTTTAAAGAATGTTAAGTTAACTTTAAAAACAAATCTTCGTGCTTATATTTAATAGGTTCTATTTAATAAAGTATACCTTAAATTTTTAAATGCACATTTAATAAATAAATTAATAATAGCCAAAGGCTTGTTAAACTGCGCACTTTATTATATGGCTGCATGCACTTGTGTATACGCAACTACGCATTTATATGCGTTCTAATTGGAGCTGTTTTCTGGTCTGGTTAGTTGCGTAGCTGGGTAGACAGTCGCCTGGGTGGGGGTAAGGTAGTGAACGCTGGTGTGGAGGGGGCAGGTCAATGTTCAAGTGACTGAATAGGATTTTAAATGCAATTCCCAGCACAGCAGCCGCTGTTCATGCGCTAAATTGCATTTCAAAATGAACAAGACAGCAATCGACGGCACAACGAATATTAAATACCCTACCAGACATTTGGCATACAAATGGTTTTATAAGCAAAATATATCATTGCGTCTCTATAGCAGCCATATTATTACTAGTAGACCGATTTAATAAGGCAGATATGCTAAGAGAATACTGAAGCTCGTAATTGTTGAGCTTAGTTAAGATATTTTGAAAAACAACAAAATTGATCTAAATTTCTGACCGATAATTCCAATAGCAGCCATATACTATAGCAGCTGTAGCAGCTATATGACCGATAATTCCTAAACCAGCTATATGAGACGAACCTAAACATAAGGAAGCCTGCTTGCAGATAAACCTCTGCAAGGGTATCATAAGTTGACTTTGGTTCATATCATATAAATGTAAACGCAGGACATACACACACAAACAGTGCTGCTCTCCCACAGGCGCGCTCTCGCTCGCACACACCCCCCTCTCTACCACTCTCTCTCTCTCTCTTTATCGCTCACTATGTCTAGCTCTTTCGCAGGCTTGTCTGACATATGTTAGACATATGTCTTGAGCTCAGAAGGCTACAAGCCCAATTCCCAATGCAGGCCATGCAATTTATGTATATACCCAACAAGAGCAAACTCTTAAAGGGGGCGAGGCGGCTGGCAGTGGGGGGTGGGGGCGTGGCATATGCAACGCTAATTAAATTGGGAAGCCAATTAAAATTGTTCATTAACTGCAAATTCATTTGCGCAATTGTCAGACAAAAACGGCACCAAGCAACGGCCTACAGCATTGTTGATATTGCGATAAACATAAGCGCAAAGAACGCGTACGGGCCGAGACACACAAGCACAAACACGCACACACACACACACACACACACACACACACACACACACACACACACACACACACATAGAGGCACATACAGAGAGAGAGAGCGGCGCGCGCTCTTGGCCTACCTTTGCGCTCATTTTCCTTATGCGCCTGAATAGATGCAATGAATATTTTCTTTTGCTGTTGCTGCCTTTCGTTTATTTTTTTTTGCTTTGAATTGTTTTTAGTTGGAATAAATTAGCCTAAATTATTTTATTTGTGCGTTATTTTCACGTATTTGAATTATCACTATTTTTTTTTTTTTATTAATTTTAATTTATTTAATTTGGTTATTTTCTTATTTTATTTGGCCCTGCTGCCACTGCCAATCGGTGTTTATTTTATTTGTGCCACATTTGTTTATAATTTTTCAATTGGCAGCCGAAATAGTAAAAAAAATGCTTATTGTTTTGGCTGGCGCTGCTGGCGCTTGGGCTGCAACTGAAATTCCACCACCAGAGCCAGGCAACTGAAGCCTCCAAAAGCCAAGTTAGCGGCTGCCCGAGCCGAGCAATGTCACTATCAAACCGAAAAGCGAAAAGCGAAAACCAACCGATACAAACACACACGCAAACACTCGCAAACAACAAACACACACACACACCCTCACGCACACCCGCACGCACATCAAATTCACACGGCGAGAGTCGACGCTGTGAAAAGCTAAAAGCTGCTGCTGGAAAAACGGCAGTAAACACAAAAAGCAAGCAAAACAAAAAAGTGTAGTTAAACCCAAAACACACGCACACGCACACACACACACACAAACACACACACACAGTCAAACACACACACACACTCAGGCAAACACACAGCATAGCCGACTTACCCTTGCCGAGTTCCAGCAATGTCTGTAGGGTTGGGGTCGACCTGCCCCACTGGAGTATAGCCAGTTTGGGGTTTCTGATTACCAGTTCGATTCTTCACAGTGTGTTGCTACTGCGCAGTTGCAGTAAACACAGAAGTGGCCACTCTACCAGCGTTGCCATATCTGCAACTTCAATCTGCACGCCAGGTGGCGCCTCCTATTATATGTATCTCAGAATAGAAACAGTGTCTATTATTATATTTATAAATAATCATAAAAATTGTATTCCTTTTAAGAATTTGAGGACAAACAACTATTTTAATAATATACAATTCTTTGTCTGAAACTATCTTAAAATAAATGCAAATAATGATATTACATCCCTTCATTATTTTTCCGAAAGAGCGTTAAATAACCTCGAGAAACTTTAAATTTCCTTGACCTTTTTGAGCACGTTTTATCCTCACGATAAATTTGCATAGAAATAATTTATTTAATTAGGCAATTTATATATATCATTATATCATCATATATATCATAAATTGTATTAATTATAAGAACTTATTCTTTTATATTGCAAAAATGTTTTATTCGTTTGAGCATAGGTTTTTCCCATTTCCCGGACTTTATGCACATATATATATTTTGTGCGATTGGGGGGATGGGTGGCTGTGGTCAATTGTAGCCTTGCCGCGAATTTGTAGCTGTTCGCATATGGCTTAACCTATTTATGACGCCGTTTCACCTGAATTTGTAACAACAACAGCACACGTGGAAACAACAAATTCGTGATTCGACAATTGTTGCAAGTGAGCAAAGCCGCAAATATTTGCCATTGTCGATGCGACTTCTCCACAATACAACGCGATTGCATTGTCTCTGGAGAGTCTCGGCCCGAAATGTGTTAACAAGTCGCTGCCGGTTCCGAAAATAAAAGTAAAAGTAATGCTCTGCAATTGTTGTTGCTGTTGCTTATTTGTTTTTGTTTATTGTATATTGAAGCATATGTGCGCATTCTTATTCATATATAGCCGCCATATTTATCGGCCTTATATGAAATACGCATCTGATTGTCGCTGTTGTTGTCGACTAAGCCCCTCAACATGGCGAACTGCAACAGCAGCTGGGACCATATAGTATACCCAGCCCATCGCCTCGTCATGCATATCATTAATGAGCCCAGCAAATTAACGTGTTCTATACCGGAAAAAAACTCGCTTCTCTCACGTAAATTCGTACAAATTACAACAACAGAGCCGACTTACACAAATTTGCGTGTTCTGTATTGCAAAACTAAAAAAAAATTAAATAAAATGAAATTAACAAAAAAAAAACAAGAAATAACAGCTTTACGCGGCACATCGAAGATTACATACCCTAGTGTACTGTAGAAAGAGAATGTACTCTATATTTCCATAGTTGTACGAGATTCCATACCATCTATCTACATCTACATCTACATCTACATCTACATCTACATCTACATCTACATCTACATCTACATCTACATCTACATCTACATCTACATCTACATCTACATCTACATCTACATCTACATCTACATCTATATCTACATCTATATCTACATCTACATCTACATCTACATCTACATCTACATCTACATCTACATCTACATCTACATCTACATCTACATCTACATCTACATCTACATCTACATCTACATCTACATCTACATCTACATCTACATCTTCATCTACATCTACATCTACATCTACATCTACATCTACATCTTCATCTACATCTACATCTACATCTACATCTACATCTACATCTACATCTACATCTACATCTACATCTACATCTACATCTACATCTACATCTACATCTACATCTACATCTACATCTACATCTACATCTACATCTTCATCTACATCTACATCTACATCTACATCTACATCTACATCTACATCTACATCTACATCTACATCTACATCTACATCTACATCTACATCTACATCTACATCTACATCTACATCTACATCTACATCTACATCTACATCTACATCTACATCTACATCTACATCTACATCTACATCTACATCTACATCTACATCTACATCTACATCTACATCTACATCTACATCTACATCTACATCTACATCTACATCTACATCTACATCTACATCTACATCTACATCTACATCTACATCTACATCTACATCTACATCTACATCTACATCTACATCTACATCTACATCTACATCTACATCTACATCTACATCTACATCTACATCTACATCTACATCTACATCTACATCTACATCTACATCTACATCTACATCTACATCTACATCTACATCTACATCTACATCTACATCTACATCTACATCTACATCTACATCTACATCTACATCTACATCTACATCTACATCTACATCTACATCTACATATACATATACATATACATATACATATACATCTACATCTACATCTACATCTACATCTACATCTACATCTACATCTATATCTATCTCGCTAGAAAGCTTCTGATCATTATGTTCGATATATGCAATACTTGATATCTATATCATTTAGAAATATTGCATGATTGGACGCTGATAAGTTTATTTTGATCATATGATCAATTGAAGCGCCGTCGCAATTCGATTATACCCGCCGTAAGGGCACAACAATGAGCCACTAAACAATTAAAAGCAACAACAACAATGACACCAACAATGCTGACTCGCTGACACCACAACAACATTTGCAGTCGCAGTTCAAGCGCTTGAAAAACAAGCTGGAGTGGCAGCCCCAAGCGGGGGGAGTGGGGGTTGAAGATATAAACGTGGGTAGTGCGCGGCCTGGGAACCAGTTTAAAACCGTTGACGTGATGCCGCCAGCGAATTAGTTGCAGCTAGTTGGCCAGACCTTAAACATGTCTTTAACCGATCGTCGGAGTTTTGTGTTGATTTGGATATGTGCAATCGCTTACCTGGCGGCGACGGGTAAGTCTCGATGCCACTGCCCCGAAATGTGGATTATCAGTGCCCGAAAATTGTGTTGATATGTGAACAATTCGATTCTTCTGTTCCACATAGTGAATGCCCAGAGCGGTAGCGTCAACTGGAATGCTGGCAATAGTGCGGGCACGGGCGCCTGGTCAAACGCGCAGGCGGGCGGCATGCATCCGCCGGGCAGCCTGGGCAGCACAGATCCACAGTACAGCTACGGATATGCGGGCGTCGATTCGCGTGGTCCTTACGGCGGCGTCGGCGGCAATGGTGGCTACTATGTCAGCGGCACCGACGAGCATGGACGACCCTATTCCTATAATGGCGGCATGGGCGGCCAGCCCGTGCCCCCACCGCCCGGCTATCCGAACAACTATGGATATAGATCGAGTGCTGGTGCTGCTGTAGCCTCAGTGGGCGTGGCTCTGTCGCTGGCTCTGCTGGCGGCGAGATCTTAAAGCATCTTATAAATTTAAAGTATTTTTTTTTTATAATAACTAAATTGTTAACCCTTTTTTTTTTTTTGTTATTTATAAGCTTTATTTATAGAAATGAGATACCAAAATGTGAAGTGAGCAATAAAAATGCGTTTATTGGATACATTTTAAGCATTTCCGGTATTCTTTTGTTTCCCTGCCCCCAGATGCACAAATAACCTGAGTATAATGTCTCATGTGAACATCGGGTGAAAAATAACCCGGCATCACATGGCATTGCGATATAACGTTTTAATATTGTGCTCTCACACACACATAGCTCTATATTTGTGCTAAATAGTATTTGTAGGCTTTATACCCGAACAGACGGACGGACAGAAATAGTTATCAATTCAGTTCAATATTATATTTTGTGGGATCGAAGACGTCTTACGATAAAATTATAATATTCTCTTCATTTAAACTCACGGCGAGTAATTAATTTTATCACAATTATCTGAACTACGTAATATCGAATAGATTATAGACTGAAGTGACGGGAAAATGTAAAATTAATTGCAAACGCTGCTCCCTTCAAGTGGTATACATGTGATCTAAGCTTTGTTTACTCGTTCAGCGCTTTGCGCATTCGATAGGCCGCATTTGTCAGTAGATATATCATATAACATTTTCACATTTCAATTGTTTTCATATGATGTGAGCATGTGCATAAATTAAAGCAAAAATAAGTCAAAAGCGCTCGACTGTGTGATACCCTATAATCAGTGTCGGAACATTAGCAAGAGCCTTGTTGTAATTGAATTCGTCAATGGAAGTGTCAAAATTATATTGGGTCTCACCTCAGTCTCATGATTAGTCATATATTGCATATATTTATGTGGTATATATAAGATATATATCTAACTTTAAATTTTGTAGCATTAACAGTGTAATTATATGGACAGATAGATAGAAGTTCCACGCGAAAGTGTGGAAAATGAATGGAAAACATTTGTATGAAATCTTCTTGCTGACAATCCGATGGGCCCAAGCTGGCAAGGCTCAAGCTACGTCGTGTAAAAGCAATCTCTGGGTTGAAAAATGAGTGAAAGCCAATGTCTTAAATTTGAAGAATAAAACTTAGGACTGGCAAAGCCGGGTGTTTGGCACCAATAAGTTATACTTATAAAGACGCATTTTAAGCGTTTACATATTAATATTCATTTAAAGGGTGTTAACATTGGATAATGTTTGCGAAAAAGGAAAAGTATTTCAAATACTTCAGCTTAAAAATATTTTCTAATATGTAAGTCATTTTCAGACCGTAAGTGAAAATCTTCAATATATTCGTGACTACGTTTTTTCACCGACAGTGTGTAGAAGAACTACGTTACAATTTGGAGAGAAGCACTTGCTTTGCAAGTCTATAAAAGAGACAAAAAAAAAAAACTGTTTTTAAATGAAGTCTCAAAGTAATTAACACACTTTCAAGCAATACGTTTTCTATGCTCAAACATTGTACGCGGCTTGAGACCTAAACTGGAAATTGAACCCAGCTAAAATATCAAAGCTAAAAAACTGTTAAACCTTCTAATTATAATTAATTATTAATTAACAAACAGGTAAATGAACAAACCGCGTGGGTAAAAGAGTCTGTTGTAAATAGCTATATCTTCGATAAAAAAAAAATGATGACAAAATGCCAAGCACGCAAAAATAATGATGTTATCACATGCCAGAAACGTCGAGTAGACAAGTAATATATAAAGGTTATTATATTAAATGGTTTATTTTTGTAAACACCCAATGTTTGTACAATTTTTAGCAAGTTATTTTTGTATATTTGTTAAATACCTGCCGGGCTAGAAGCATGTTCGTCATTTAGTCAACAGATTTTCTAATTTCCCAGACAGCTGCACGACTTAAACGACAGTCAACGCAACTGGCATAGCATATAGTTCCATATATGTTAGAAGTATCGCCCAGAACCGCCCATGTAATTAGCCAAAAACGAAGCAGGCACACACATAAAATATTCAAATGCCGCCAAAAGGGGGGCGTTGTAAACTGTAGCAAACACCTGTTGATAAAAAGCACGACCACAAACACTGAGTCACAAAAGTTATGAGCTCATCTTAGGCGAACGCAAAACACAACAAGTCGAAATACTTGAGCCGAAGAATGTGTTTCAGGGAAATACCCTATAAGAATAATGTTAAATGTATGTTAATATAAGCATGTTAATATTTGCATGTTAAGGTATGTATTCTAATATTTGAATGTTAATGTATGTATGTTAAGGGTGTATATATAAAGTTTTTTTTAAGCATTTGTTTCAAAATTTGTGACATACCAATATAACAGACAATATTATTATTAACCAAGCTTCAACCAAGCTAGTTGTCCAACAAATAGCCAAAAAGAACTCGATTCAAAATTAGTTTGATTCAAAAGGAAATACTTGGGCACCAACCATTAAAACTATCTAATCTTAACTGATACATGCCGAATGCCAATGGCTGGGATTAAATGTAGCCCGTATCTTGTATATGCAAATATTCATGGAAAATGTTTTTGCAATACTTTCAGTACCATCGGGCAGATGTTAATTAAAAATAAACAAATGATATTAAATTATAAATTTTATGACAAAGCTATATTCGAACCCAAGATAATGATTCATGTATGTCGAAAATCACATTCAGGAATCGAGCCTAAAGGCAAGAGATCGGTGCGAGTCGTAAACCGAACCACCGAACTTTGTGGCCCTGGCTTATATGTACATGATGTCTACTACGTATAAATATAAAGAGGGATTATTTATTACATGTTCTATTATACTTAGACAGGAATAAGACTATAAAAAGTTCAAGCATTCGCGAGAGAAATGCGATTGTTATTAAATTTGATTGAAAATTAAATTCAAAATTAATTTAATCATTTTTACAATTGAGTATCGCATTATTCAAGCCTTCAGACTATAGGGTATAAGAACTGAGCGCCCTTAGAGATACGCTCTATAGGTATCTTTATCTGTAGGCGAGTTATGTATTTGTATATAGATACTAATTGAAGAGGGCAGAGCGCGTATCCAACTTGACGGGCCCAATGCTGATTTGTATACGAGAGAGGTAATTGGGCTGCGTTTGTGAGAACATAAAAACGAATTGTTGACTTTCTTTAAATATGAATAAGCAATTTGCCCAGTCATGAGAACATGCCACAAACGAAGCAACAACAAAAACAACAACAACAGCAACGATTAACTTAATTGCGGTCGCAACTAATTTTAATTTGAGGCTCGAGCTTGAGGTTTGCGCTTCGCAGAATGCGTCAGACGACCCGCTCGGCACATCAATGTCAAGACAGCCCTACCCCCCTCCGCCCAGAACTGTACGTGGAGCAAATCTAACCCCTGAGCAGTACGTGTTTTGGATGCTTATCAGCCTTGGCCAAGACGCCACGGAAACTTGTTGTGGGCGTGCGTGACGCCTGAAGTGCCAAGTGCTAATGGATCTCGGCTCGACCTGCGAATGCGGTTTTCAAGTACCCCAACCCCAAAGCTACGAGTGGTTCGCCTGAACTTGAAATAGCTGCAAGTGCATTAAATGAAATTCAATAACAAAAAAAAACGCTTACTGAAAAGCAATTAACAGCTAAATTAATGAAAATTAGAGTTTGATATAAACTAATTTAATGCTGTTGTTTTAATATTGTTGTTTTAATTTGATTATTTATTTATATAAGGAAATACGTAAATCAAATTGAAACAACAATAATAAAACCACAGATTATCAGCACATTCTGTTAATATAACACTTATTATCACAGTAAGAAATTCTGTGAGGCTTACTTGAATTCATGAGAATTGCATAGTACGGCTTTACTTACTTTACTTTATACATTACTATTTGTTCTTGCGCTGCGGAAAGTAAACTTCGTCTGCGTGTGGTATAAGGTAAAATACGTACATTGATTCATATATACATACATACATACGTACATACATTTACACATACATAGATAAATGCATACATACAAAGTTTCAAAAAGCTTACATACAAACATTCATACATACATACAAGCATACATACATAAACACAAGCATACTAAGACTACCAATAATCAAAGCAAGGAAACCTGCCTGGCCTACTTGAACCTGGCAAGAGAATCGAGGAGTAAGGCACTACTTTAAGTACGTTGTTTTCAAATTTAGCTGTAATTTAAATTTTCCTACATTTGCTGCATACATGCATACATATGCTACATTACATTACATGAATTCAGACATACATTCATTCATAAAAACACAAACATACATAGATACTTACTTAAATACATACTTATACACATACATACCTACATACATACCAACATACATACATAGATGCATGCATGCAGACACATTCCCGCAGACACATTTCAGATACACTACCCGAAATGACAGAGACTATCCGAAAAGTATTCTTTGTGTGGAATTCACATGAGAGCAGAATTGATTGATAAACGAATATATTGAGATAAAATAGGTAATTCTGATTTAAAAAAAAAAGCTGTTATGTCAACCCATGCTCACATTAAAACCAGTTTGCCAAAAAATACATTTATTTGTCTAATAAACAATATTTTGATTTTTATTGACCATTTTTTCGTGTTATGATTTTAATTGCTAAGTGTTGTATTTCATTAGCATTTTGAAACATTTCGCTGAGAGAAAAAAAATGATTCCCCCATTGGACAAATGGGGGGCTTGCGTTTTGTTTTTTTTGTTTTTTTGTTTGTTTTTTTTTTTCGATAAGATGATACGAGTAAACGAACAGCGTGCCCTTGGTAAATGTCTTTATTAATTGGGCGACGCACAAAAATTCAACTTGTTTAAATACAATAATAATTACTCAATAATATTTATGCAGTACGCATGCACACATACACTGGAACATATGCACTGAACATATGCATATATATATAGAAATATGTGTGTGTGTGTGTGTGTGTGTATAGAATATAGAACAGGCATTTAACTATTTGGAGAGTTTGAAACAAATTGCAAATTTGACGTTCAATTTTGGCTACGGGCTACAATTAATTTATAACATTTGTCTCAAGAAAAAAATCAATTCAATTTTTGTTCATTTACTCAACGTTTTTTTTTTTTTTTTTTTTTTTTTTTTTTGCTTTCGTTACATTTTATATATTGTTATTTTTTCAGGCATTCTGTGTGTGTGTATGTGTGTGTGTGTATGTATTGAGTATTTGGTATTAACCAACATTTGTTAGCTTCTTGTGCGAATATTCAATTGCTTTCGTTTACATTCTATTGTACAAATATATGAGTTTTATTATATTTTTAGTTTTCGTTAACCCATTGTCTATAGAAATATATATGTAAATTTATATATATATATATATATTTATATATATATATTGCATATATAGATATATATATACTGTATATGTATGTATATGTATTGTAGAATTTGGTTGCAGCTCTGCAACTGTGGCCCAATAAGTGTACCTGTGTATGTGTGTATAGTCGCATGCATGAATGTGTGTGTGTTATGTTTATGTATGTATTATGCATATAGGGCATAGAAATATCATTCGCAATTTAGGCTCTCTGTATACCTTATATATGGCTGTAATTGAATTATTTCCCCTGCGCTTGAATACATTGTGCTGGACCATTGCTTCGGTTTATACCCATAACCGAATGGCCCCGAGTTGTAAACTGTGTTCTTATTTTGATATATGCTTTTGGTATACATGTTTCATATGTCTGCAATGCTCCCTATATAGTATAGATGTATATATGTATGTATATATATATAATGTGTGTATGTGAATGTGTATGTGTGTATGTATATATTTATAACGCTTCCTATTGCTAACCTGTCTAAGCCACACTTTTCACTTTGCAATACCTTAAACGCTCTCTACTGCGCTACACACATATAGCTCATTGACACGCCTACTGCAGCCCCTACTTGTTAATATGTATTTGCGTATATATAAATGTATATATACTCTATGCCTGCTACTAAATTGCTTTGGATTTGCACACCGTAAACCAGCTTAAGTAGATGCCCAACATGAACACGATCAGATTGCAAAATTAAACATAACTCCTTGCAGCCTAAAAGTATGCTAAGATATTTTGGAAAACTGGAAATTTTTTTAATTTTTTCCCTAACCTGAAACGAAATTTATTCAATGTTTAATGTCATTTAACATACTTAAAGAAGAAACACATTCTTCTTTTACAAAGAACTGACTTGGAGAACTCAAATATTTCAAATATAGAACACATTTGATATTCCTTATTTCATTTATGTTCCGAGTTTCATTTTCGCATGAAAATCACAGAAATGTCCATTGCATTTTTTGTTTAGAAGTATGTAAACATTAAATAAAACTACCACAGCACAAATGGTTCTTAATTTTATCCTGGTCAGTATATATTATTGCATATTTCTGTATGATTGCTTGTCAACTGGAATTTAGACGTTGAGATACATACGCCGAGGTATATTATAAATTTCGCACTCTCATCAAATACGCCGAAATTTACACAATTTCGATATATTTTAAATGGCATACTTAAAGGAGTTTCAAAAACATAAGCTTCCTAATCTTCTTAATGTACGTATGTTTCTTTTTAAAATATTCTAGAAACAATCTATTTCTGTGAGATATATTTTAAAGTAAAATTTCGACCATAATGCCGTGTGCGTATTATTCAAATAACATACTATATCCTGAGTTAAGACTCGAGCCTTCGTCCTTTATTTCGCAACTGGCTTACACCAGAGCATAACTCAGGACAGCATGTCGAATTAACTGGAAAACAATCTAAAACTTTGAATAAACTTTAAAACATAAAAAGTTACTTGTTTTTTTATCAAAGTAAATTCTTGATCTGAGGTCTGCAAGGTAAGACGCATTGACTCGATTAAAATGTATGTTTATTATGAGCTTTTGTTTCAATAGTAAACAAAAAAAATATTACAAAAAAAAATCATAATGAAAATCATAATAAAAAATAATAATGATAATATTTATAATATATAGATAATACACAAGTGCATATATGTATATATGTAGTTGCTTTTGTGTGTGTGTATGCGTGTGTGTGTGCGTGTGTGTGTGTGTGTTTGTTTGTTTCTAAATTAGGTGCATAAATTATTTTGTATTTGGTATAAAACAAATGATTTTCAATTGCTTTCAAACTAAGAGCGCTAGGCATTAAAATTAAATAATATTTTATATATATATATATATAAAGTACATTTGTTAATGTATGTGACTTGTTGTTGTTTTTATTTTGTTTTGTTTTTTTTTTTTTGTCTCTCTGTTCATTAAGGATTCGTGTAACTCGTACTTAAAGTTAATGCTTTCATCAGATGTATAAATGATGCACGTAGCTTAAGTTTTTCCTTTTATAAAATATTAAAAAAAAAAAAATAGTATATGTACTTAATTTGGTCTACATTATGTATGTATATAAAAACTAAAGTATATATAATTTGTTGCAGAAATCAAATTTCCCAAAGTATTTTGCTCAAATATATAAAATTAAAAACAAAAATAAGTGCTTTCTCTGCTGTTTTCATTTCAATTTTCTTCTTTTTTTTTCGCTTACAAAAACTAACAACAAAAAAACCAACAGCGCGTAGAATTGTGTTAAGTTTTTTCAATTCAAAGGATTTTCCTTCTTCTTGTTTCCAAGTCGTTTTACAAAGATTTTCCCAGTTGGAGCAGAGTGTGCGCAAAGTGTTTGCCTGAGCATTAAATAAGTTTTTTGGAGAGTAGAGTCAGAAAATAAAAAATAAAAAAACATATACATATAGAGTAAAGGAGCGGAAAAAAAGATTGCTGACTAAACTTAAGAATAATAAATACATTTAACTTAATAACAAGGTGTGTGTGTGTGTGTGTGTGTGTGTGTGTGTGTGTGTGTGTGTGTGTGTGTGTGTGTGTGTGTGTTGTTGGGCGCATAATAAATAATAAGTTGGGTAATACAAAAATTACTTGAAAATAAACTGCGTAGTTTTTCCAGTTACATTTTCTATTTTCCATTCATTTTGCTCTCCCCATTTTGGTCGTGTGTGTGTGTGTGTGTGTGTCTGTTTGAGTGTGTGCGTGTGTGTGTGCTATGTGTTTTGTCTTGGCCCGTTCTCGTCAGCCCAGGCTGTTGTTTGTGGCATGGCTTGGACTGCACCATGCCGCACTGGCCTCTCCTCAGCGCATTCATTAATTTGCTTTGATTTTCGTTTAGGGCAAGACCCTAAGTGGCCCGGCGCTAGCTGCAGACCAGCGCGTTCTTCTGCGGCAGCTTGAGTAGGCGACGCGTGCGAAACTCGTAGGCACGTCTGCAGAACATGACCAGCTCCGGATTCGTTTGATCCGGAACGGTGCGTACCGTAAAACAATTGCTTGTGTTGCTGCGTCGCGGCACAATGCTCACATCCTCCACATCCTCCTCGGCCGCGCGCAGGCGTCGTCGATATCTGTTGAAATTGTTGGGACTTGGCATTAGTTAATCTGATCCAATTTACATGTCCACCTCACTTACCTGCAATATTCGCTAAAGGTCAGCACGTAGCACTTATCCTCAATGCAGGCCACCGAGTTGTGATCCCGATGACGCGACGCGTACACCTCGTCAGGGCAGTCATTGTGCTGGCGGCCCTGGTCCGTGTGCTCGGGACGATAATACCATAGCAGGGACATCATCATTTCACCTGGAATGGTGGCCACAGAATTAGAAGTGCTCAATTTCAATATTTGCCAAACGAACTAGTTCATTTACTCACTCTAAATTAACTGACTCAATTAGCCCATTTACTAGTCAAAATAAATACGTTTGAGTATTTTTGACAATGTTTAACTTCTATGCTACCTTTCATTTTCTTTAGTTCGCAACGCACACGTTTCGTTTCTATATTAACGTTTTTCTCGAGAAAATGAACCAGTTCATTAACTTTTTAATATGAGAATTTACGAATATGTGTTTCCCTTAAATAACATATGCTCACTAATGAACTAGTTTTCTTTTCATATGTTTTTTCTTATAACATAAAATATCCTTTAACAATTAATTTTCTCTCTTAATGAACTAGTCACTAATTAACTAATCACTTATGAACAAATTCTCTTTTAATGTTTCTTATTAAATAAAATGTATTTTATTAATTACTTTTTTCTCACGCAATGAACTAGTCACTCATGAACTAGTTCTCCTTATACTAGTTTTTTGCCTAAGAATATATTCTTTAATTTTTTTCAATTTATTGGCCCCATAAACTATTTCTCTTTTTGTTAGCGTTTTATTTAAAAAATTGTTCTTTATAAATTAATCTCTGATGTGTTGACTTTAAAGCTCTTTTAAGCACCTTAGACTTTTATATTTAAAGACCTTTTGTTCACAATATGCTCAATAACTAGTTCACAATGTGCTAAGCAACTAGTTCAGTTTTCGAAAAACTGAACCAACAACTTCTGTCCTTCGGTTCACGTTCGAACCAATATCTCGCCTTTAGGTTCAGTTCGAACCTTGACTTTTTTTCATTATTCTCAATATAAGGATTCAGTTATTGAACGAAGAAAGATTCATAAATATTTGTATACTAGCTAGGCCAAATATAAAAATAAAGTCCCTAGCACTACTTTCTGTTTGCTTGGAACCTGTCCAGTTGCAGTTGCAGTGCTTACCATCCTCAGGATTCTGCCAGAGATGCGCTACCTTGGCCACATAGGGCAGCTCGTTGTCCTCGTTGGCCTTCAGCAGGACGCAGTCGCGTGTGCGAATGATGTCACCCTCCACATGCCGCATGGCCGGGTAGCAAGTGCGCAGCACCAACGGATCATCGCTCTACAAGCACGCAGAAAGTGTGTGCGAGCGAGAGCGAGAGAGAGAGAGAGAGAGAGAGAGAGAGAGAGAGAGAGAGAGGAAGAGATTAACATTGAATTTTGTGCATGGAAATTGACTCGTGACTCACATTGAGAAACACTGGACCCTGGAACGCCTTGCCCGCCCACATCCAGCCGTTGTTCCACTTGGGCACCACATTCGCCCTCGTTGCCGGCGGCTGCGTCTCGTCCAGCTCGTAGCTGACGCCGCCGGGACGATGGCGTTGTTTCTTTCGGTTGCCAAATTTGCAGCGGGAACGCGCCCGTTTTGTGTGCGTTGTTGTTGTTGTTGTTGTTGTGGTTGTTGTTGTGGGGGCGTGACGCGCCGTGGACGCTGGCGTTGCATTTGTTGCCATTGCTGTGGGCGTTAAAGGTGTCTCGATTGGCTTGTGGGGCACCAGGAACTTGTGTTGTTGCTCATCGGAATGTTGCGGCAGATGAGTTGCTGCTGCGGTTGCGACGATGGCTCCCGTTTCGTCTGGCAACAATTGCTGCGCAGCATCGGCAACTGGCACTGTGGGCGTGGCACTTAGTTTTTGCGCCTGCAAATCTGCCATCTGATACTCATTGTTATTGGTCTCGGCATCAGCTGTTGCTGTTGCCTCAGCAGCTGCTGCTGCTGCTGCTGCTGTTGCTGCTGTTGTTGCTGCAACTGCTGATGTTGCTGCTTTTCGGCCTTTGGCCGTTGTCGGCCTGGCCTTGGCCTTAGCCGGCTGCTTGCGCGGCTTTTTGGCCGGCGGCTCGACGCCAGCTGAGGTAGACTTTGTGGGCAACGTTGTGGCCAGCGTCGCCAACGCAACGCTCGCCGCACAGTTCGCTGCGAGCAGCGGTTTTTTCGTCTCCGACTTTGAGCGCTTCTCGCTCAACAGCGCCGGCTGCGGCGCCAGCAATGGCGATGGTATAGCCGGCGCGTACAGGCCAACTGTTGCTGCTGTGCCGCGGCTGTTGCTGCAGCTGCTGCTGTTCAGCTCCGGATCGCTGAAATAGCCGCGCGTCAATGTCGTGTCCAGGCTCTCCAGCAGATGCAGTGCTGCAATTGCCTGTTTACGTGGACGTGCACGCTTTGGCGATGCGCTGGGCGAGCAGCTATTGGCCAGCGACAATGTTGCCGCCGCCGCCGCCGCTGCTGCTGCTGCTGCTGCTGTTGTTGTCGCTGCGCTTGCTGTTGCCTCATCTGCAACTGCTGCGCCTGCTGTTGGCTGTGCTGCTGTTGTCGCTGTCTGTTCCTGCCGTTGCTGCTGTTGCTGCTGCTGTTTGCGTTGCTGCAGTTGCTCGCGTCGCTGCGCGCGCAAACGTTGCTGCTGCTGCGTTAGCAACATTTGCCGCCGTTTTACATATTTGGCCGGCGTTCGTCCATAGCGCTGCACAAATTTGCGGCCGGTGCAGAGATAGGTCTTTGGCTCCGCCTGCTTGATGAGACTCTTGTAGCTGTGCGCTTTTGTTTTTTTGCCCTGCGTTGCTGATGCAAGCAAATTGATGCGCTTGTTGCTGTTGCTGCCAGCGGCAACATTGCTGCTGTTGCTGCTGCTGCTGCTGCTGCTGTTGGCGGGCGGCAATTGCTCCTGTTGCAGCGGCTGCTGCTTCTCCTGCTGCGGCTTCGGCGTCTCCAAGTCAAGCTCTGGTTCCGTTTTGATTGTGGGCTTCAGATCCGGCAGTTTGCTGATATGTGTGTTGCATGTTGCTGCCGTTAAAGCAGCTGATGCAGCTGCAACTGCTGCTGCTGCTAGTTCATCGTGCTCGATTTTGATTTTGGTCTCCGCTTTGATTTCTGCTTTAAGTACAAAAGGCAATTGTGGTTCTGCTTCTGCTTGCTTGCTAAGCAGTTGCTGTTGTTGTTGGTGGTGCTGTTGATGCTGTTGCTGCAGCAACGGTTGCTGTTGCTGCTGTGCCGCATAGACCATTTCTCTGGCCATGCTCTTGCCAATGCGCGCCTTGCGTGGCAACACAACTGGCGGCGGCGGTGTGCTGCCCGTCAAATCATAGGACTCGATGTCCTTTGGCTGTTGCTGCAGCTGCAATTGTTGCTGTTGCTGCTCCTGTTCGTGCTCCTGCTCCTGATCTTCCAGCAATTTATCATCGCTGGCACAGTAACTTTCGGGCGGCGTTGGCGGCGGCATTACATGCGCCTCGTATTGCATTTTGGTCACTTGGCACTCGACGTCGCTCTTGAGCTCCGTTTTGACCAGCATTTGGCACTGGGTGCCCATGTTGTTGGTGGTTGTTGTTGCCGACGTAGCAACTGATGCAACTGTTGCTGTTGTATTCGTTGCTGCCGTCGCCGTTGGTGTTGTTGCTGTCATTGTTGTCGTGTCTTTGCTTTTGTTATTGTTATTGATGCCATTTTTAACTGGGCCTCTACTGGTAGTCAGCGCTGTTGTCGTTGTCGTTGTTGTTGTTGCTGTTGATGACGATGTCTCTGTTGCTGCTGCTGTTGCTGTAACTGCTAAACTGTTGCTGCTGCTGTTGCAGTTGCTGGCAGTCAAGCTGCCATCGCTGCTCGACTGGCTGCCATGCACAGGCATGTTGCTGCTGTTGTTGCTCGTAGCACTCAGCAGCAAACTCTGGCTATGGCTGTTCGTCTTGTGCGTGGAATTGTTGTTGTTGCTGCTGTTGTTGTTGCTGCTGCTGCTGCTGTTGCTGTTGCTACCAATATGAGGCCCAGTATGGACGTTTTTTGGACACGATTGTTGCATTGGACACGGACACTGCGGCGGATATTCTGTGGCGGCAGAAAAAGTATATAAAAAAGAAATATGTTAGTTAGAAATGGAAGATTTCAAGGGGATTTACTTCTATGCATATAATATATATATACATTATGACTAAAGGCCTCATTGTAAGCTCCTATAGAGTTTTTTTGTTTCCTGCAAATGACGTCTAGATTCAAAACTGAAAACAACTAATTGAACAGAGCGAAAGCTTTCTTGATTGATATCAGAGATCTACTGTGAACACAAGAGAGTACGATAAGATAAGCCTCTGACTTGGCATCCACTTCTTCGAACGGAATAGGAAATGAATCCAAGAGCTCCTATGGGACTGGCTTGTACTTCTGAGATTTTGGAGTTGATGCCTAGGTGAATCTACAAAGATCTCAAAAACTCCCTTTCCTGCAAAAAGCTTTGCCAACCATTTATGTTGAATTATTTACTAGATAATATTAATATGGATGCCACGATATTTCATTAGAGCGGGACTTGTAAGATTTGCTTTAAGTTCAAACTTTGTTCTTCTATGAAAGCCAAAATTTGTTAATGTCCTTGCCTTCTTCTTCTTAATTTTTATCGGATAATTATAGACAACGAGGAAGAATCCTTCAGGATAATTATAAGAAATGTTCATGGTAAAAATGTCGTAAATTGTCTAGATACAAAATTATTGCACTTGTCGCAAAAGAAAAAATGTCCATTTGTGGACTTTCGACAGGATCTACAACTAGGGAATCTGCTGCTGTGGAGTGCTTGTTGTCTCTGAGGATCTGTGGATCCGTGGATCCGTGGATCCGTATAAGAACCATACTTTTCCTTACCCATATACGGACCCTGCAGGCCGCGTGTGTAGCACTGGCCGGCGGCGCTGCCGCCTCCTGGACTATAGCCGGCGTAGTAGCTGGGCGGTCCCGGATAATGTTCCAGATGCTGTTGCTGGTGTGCGGGGACCAGCTGTGTGCCGGCTGGTGCGGGCGTTGCACCGGCTGCGGCGGCTGCAGCTGCTGCTGCGGCTGCGGCAGCGGCGGCTGCTGCAATCGAGGCCGGCTGCTGTTGGGGCGGCACCCCTTGCGGTGGCGGCGGCGGCGGTTGCTGTTCGTAAAGCTCGGGCGGCGGTGGATGCGGCGGCCCAGCGTGCTGATAATACGGATAGCGTCGATAGGCGCCCGGCGGTGGCGGCGGCGGCGGATGTGCAGCCGGATGTGCCGGCGGTGGCGGCGGTCCGCTCTGATATACCTTGCTCGAGAAATAGGGCTGATACGCAGGTGGCGAGTAGCACATGACCTCGCCCGGATACGGTGAATAATAGTTGGGCGGATATGCCGTCGAATAGTGCATCTGGGCCGCATGCATGGAGCGCGGATACGGCACACCCGGATGGCCGGCAGCGGCCGCTGCAGCAGCCGCCACAGCGCTAGCTCCGGGATATGGATGCGGCTGCTGTGGCTGCGGCTGCTGTTGCTGCTGAACGGACGCTGGCGGCTCAACTTCACCGCTGCCAGCAACTTGCTGCTGCTGCTGCTGTTGGGACTGTTGTGCGGCGTTGTTTGATGGATGCGTCGGGGATTCGTCCTCGGGTAGCTTCTTAACCGGCTGTGGCGTGGACGCAGCTGCTGCTGCTGCTGCGGCTGCTGCCGCCGCTGCTGCTGCCGCTGCCTGGGCGGCTGCTGCTGTTGTTGCTGGCGGTGGCGGAGGCGCAATGACATGCGGCGAGATCAGCGGACCCGCCGGCTGATAGTAGCCTGCAAGAAAAATGCAAGAAGCAAAAGGAAGAAGCAGCAATCAGTAAATGCTTGAATTTGTATTAAGCTGCCGCCTGAGCCAAGTGAAATGCGGCAACCAAGCATAAAGTGAAAGTTGGTCGGTTGGTTGGCCAAAAAAAACTTAACAAAAGACTAAAAAAAATAAAGAGAAGAAACTGTTGAAAAAAAAAAAAAAAAACTAGTTAAGCAAGCCACACAGCTGGTCGTGCAACAATCTTAGCCTAGTATAATATCCCGGCAAGCACCCCCCGCGCACCCCGCGCACCACGCGCACCACCCACCCCGCACCGCTGTGGTTTTTACCTCTTCCCAGCATGTGGGCCGCATACAAAATGTCGCGAAAATGATGCGCCGCATGCTGTTGCAAAAACGTAAACGATTCGGCTATGTTGGCTGCCAGCGCAGCCGCGGCTGCCGCCTCATCAACGCCGGCGGGCAGCGTTGGCATTGTGGGCATCGCTGCCATCGCGGCCAGCGGCGACAGAGCAGACGTCGATGCCGATGTTGATTGTGTGGAGCGTTCCGTTTCGCAGGTGCCGCTGCTGCTGGTGCTGCCCACGCTGCTGCAACGTTGCTGCAGTTGTTGTTGCTGCTGCTGTTGTAGATATTGCTGCTGCTGTATCTGCTGTATCTGCTGCTGCTGCTGCTGTTGCTGCTGCTGTTGCTGTTGCGCAACGGTCGGCGGCGATATGCGCAGCGTTTTGAACAGCTCGCCCGAGAGCGGCAGCAGAGTTGGTGATTTTTTTGTGGTCTCTTTTAGGCGCATCGCGTTTATGTTTTTTTTTTTTTTTTGGTAATTTTTTAATTTATTTTTGTATTAAAAATATAGCTTGTATATAGATTTATATAATCTTGTATATATGTATAATATTTGTGGTGTATATATGTTATTTACTTTTGTATATATTGTTTGTTTATAATGTCAACAAGGAAGTTTCATTGTTAAGGCAACTATTTATTTCGTTTTTTGTTTAATTATTTCCCATTTTCCTTTGCTATCAAAAACACAACGAGAAAAACACAATTTTATTTGTTAAGCAGAGGTCACAAGGCGAGCGGCTCGTAAAACTTGCAACAAGGTAAAATATTTATTTATGCTTATTTATTTGGTGTTTCGCGTTTTTGCGCGCGCGTATTTTTTCCTGCGTTTTATTTTCGTTGCGACTATTATCGAAATTTTTCGTTTTGGTTCGGGTTTTTAAAGCGTATTTTCAATTTTAAACGAACATCTACTTTAATAAAATGTTGTGTGCTTTACCCCAGGCGTTCAGCCACGCCTCTGCGGACTGCTGCTCCATACCTGCCTGCCCACCCCCTGACAAAAGGTGCAAAAGTCGCCCACTTGTTAAGTACATAGTTGATTGGATTGGAGGGGGTTTAGAAGAGTGTTCGGTCGGTCAAAGGTTCGTGAATACATTGGAGGATATCATCAAACCACCGACAGGTGGCGCTAGCACCAGCTTGACTGCAGTCCTATGCATACACGTGTACGTGTGTGTGCGTTTGCGTATATGTATTTGTGCCATTGACTCGCACAGGCAGCCGTGGCTTCTTTGCCGCCAACAACAACAACAACAACAACAACAACAAACAGCTGTCGACTTTTCAGCTCTCATCGCTTCATTGTGTTGCTTGCTCTCTCTGCACAGAAAAATCGAGAAGCCAATAACACAAATACGCACGCACGCACGTACGCACACACACACACATAGCACAAACAGAACTTCACAACAACAAACTGCCTGAGCTGCAAAGTGTAAACATTGACGACGCCAAGCGAGCATCGCACAGTGGGAAAGGCAAAATAGTTCAGAGTTCACTTAAAGTTCAATTCAAACGACAAACTTGTGAGCAATAATATATATGTACATAAAATTAAAAAACATATACATATATATGTTATTAAATGGATATGTACATATATATATATCATGTAATTTTATTGCACAGCGAATTTGTAAGGCCTGAGCTTTATTCTGTACAAGAGTTGCATTTTATTGGAATTTTAACCAGTGTGCAGTGGCAGCGGCAGCGGCAGTGGCAGTGGCAGCGGCAGCGGCAGCGGCATGTTTAAAAGCACGTAGACAACCGGCAGAAACAAGAAATAATAGATAAAATAAAAATAATAAAATAACAACAGCCTATCAACGTAAAGCTCTCAGTGCTTTTCTCTTTCTACTTCTCCCACGCCGCCGCTGTCTGCGCTGTGACGTCACGGCAGCGATGGCATTCCAAATTACAATGATGCGCTGCCGGCGTTGCTGATGATGACGTTCTGTCAGCGCCAACAGCTGCCGGCTTATAGAGATATAAGTCTTTATACACATACATATACATATATAGATAGCTTTTGACACTCCGAGACACATTTACTCAACTGGAAAGTTCCAAAGGGTACCGAAGCCAGAAAGTACTGAACCATAGAGAGCGAGAGAGAGAGAGAGAGAGCCTGAGAATAAATGTAAGTGCTGCGTGGACACTCATGCAGACCGTACAAAATGGTGGCACGGGGAGAGGGAAAGAGAGAATGAAAGCAGCCAAACGAAAGCTTTGGCGTCATTGAGCAATCGTTTATGGTGACACTTGTGTGGGAAGTTACAAAGCTAGCTGATAGGATGTGGGTGTGGGGGTGGGGGTGGGGGGAGTGACATTTGAGTGCTTCAGTCAGGTGTTATTATTATTTAATGTCAGCGCCTGTCAAATGCAACAAAATTTTATAAGACGCGTATAAGCAATTTGTCAAAGCTTGCACTTGACCTACAAGAGAGAGACGGAGAATGTGAAGAGTGAAAAACTGTCAAGTGAAAATAAGTTAACAAGTTAACTCTTTCACCTTTTCACTTTCCGTTAACTCAGAACAATATTATGGATAGACAATGTATGGATTCTGTTAAATTCTCCCGATTAAGTTAAAGATTGCGATTATCGTTATCAGGAATAGCGACCATATGGAAAAGGGAATACATCTAATGCATCATACATTGGTAACAGCTCTAATGTAATATTAAGATGTCCTGTGATTGGCTTTATAATTAAGCGTGAATTTGTGGATTAAACCAACTTTAAGTCAACAGAAATATAAGATCTACAATGGATTTCTAATATGTCAGCTAAATTTCCATATAAAATAATATATTCCTACAAATCTGACTAGTATTACATATTATCACATACATATCTTTTCAGAATATTGTCACTTGTTCAAGCTAATCTGGCTTTTGCTTTATTTTTAATAAAATGATTTCCCATTTGAAGTTCCTGTTTTTTCCCCAAACAAACGCAATCAAAGTAATCTTTTCGCATTCATTAAAAAAATAGATATGTATACAGACAGCCTTTTCAATTAGCAGGCCCCGGCGAGGCTTAACCCTTGGAGTCTTTCCATAATTTGTTTCTCTTCGCTTGATGCTAACCTAGTTAGTTATCGCTAATAGCCCGATTATGAATCACGTGAGAACTACATAATGAAAACGCAATGAAAGCAAACACTTTAGGCGGCAACACATGTAAGACACCTATTACATGGAAAAGCTGAACGCGACGGAACGGTACGGATGGGGCGCAAGAGTTTGGGGCGGGGCGGTACGGATCGGGACGGGACGGTCTGGCCGTTGGGCAATTAGCAGGCGACGGCTTAGCCAATTAAGAGCCGTAGATGGTGAGCAAGGGCCACAGTTGTTGGCATAACAGCCAAAGTGAATAATTACGCACAATTAAATGCACGCAAAATCGTGACCGCCCTCTTCCCCTTTCGCAGCACTCGGTCCATTACCCGCTTCCAGTGGGCGCAAACGCCCACTTGGCCAACCAGCCAGTGCAATCTGCACAGCTGCTGCTGCTGCACCTGTTGCATCAATAGGAAACGGCGACGACGGCGGCGGCGGCGTGTGAAAGCCACCGCCTTTTGTTGCATCCACGCTGCGTTCCTGCCGCTTGTGGCACTGTTGCACAGCAACTTTCTCCTTTCACAGCAATCGAACGAGAAGCATTGGAATTTATAGCAGCCATCGAGCCGATCACTGTTGGGTGAAAGGTAAAAGGGGCTCCGTCGACTGCACCCGCTGCACCCGCTGCACCCGCTCAACCGATTCACGTCGCGCTGATTGGATACTCATCGGTTATGAGTGCCCCTCTTAAGATTGAAACAGCGCCAAATTATCATCTGCATCATGTTGGGCAACATTTGAAGCTCAAGTGCAGCAGAAACTTTAAAGAAGTTTTGTTAGAAATGTTTCCATTTATAAATGAACCATGTGTTGAATAAAATACTCTAAGAAAACTCATTAAATACTTTGAAAAGAGAAATACTCTTTTTAAAATAGATAACTTATGCGAAACAATCAAAAAAGCAATTAGGAGTGCGTAAGTTGGCAGTGCCCGACTAGCAGATACCCTGAAAAACAAGGCTAACGAAGTTTGGAAACAAACCTGATCGGTCTGTGCCATTGGAAGGAACTATCATCATATTTTTAAATACTTGTCAGACATATAATGCAATAAAGTGTCCGAAGTGCAGACACCCTGTACATCTACATTATGACACTAAATGACTTTCAAGACATAATTAAAGTACATTTAATTAACTTAGGATTAAGAAATATTTGAATATTTTCCCGCTGGTTTGCCATCAGAACGTTTTTACACAACAGTTGGCATTGCGAATTTCTTAAGCAAATTAGGCAGCGCACAATAAGAGAACGCAACAACAACAAAAACAGCAAAAACAACAACAACAAGAACAAAAACAACAAGAACAAAAACATCAGCTATTCATAAAGAAGATAAATGAACGGAAGCCGCACTCAAAGGAGGCCTCGAATAGTCCACACACACAACAAAAAAAAATACACTAAGCATGCTCAGTGCAAAAGGCTCGACGAAGACATACCCTGTAACCAGCTCTGGACTGCCTCATAAGACATTCAAGCTTGCCCTTTAAGCCCAACCTATAGGAAACGCATTCGGAAATAATTTAAGTGTTTGTTGACATCAAAATGGGTTTTATTTCATAAATTTTGCATTTACTTTAGAAGAATGGGAAAAGCCTCTAACCTGGGAAATATTCTTTCTCTGTAGACGAGAATCCTAACACAAAATTCACTTAATATCGATATTTGTCGAACTAAACGAAATGTTATGAATTATCGAAAAACGTTAAACTTGTGCTTGTGCCTATGACATACGATTATGAATATTTCCAATTTGAAGAGACTAGGTCATATAGTTTCTGATAAGAAGGATGGAAGTGGCTTCAAAAGGTAAAATATTCGAAATCTGTGTGTACTATTCGGGAATTATGTAACCATATTTGCTCAAAATCGATATTTATCGATGTAAAGGAAACGTAATAAGCTATCGAAAAACGATAAGCTTGTGCTGCGTATGAGATACGATTATAAATACTTCAAATTCCATGGTTCTTATAGTTTCTGATAAGGAAGAATATGGTCAAGAATATTTCTATACACATATTCAATTAATGGGATCAAAGATGGCTAACTTTGCCCGTGCCATACATTTGCACTGAGCCAGCATGCCCTATTCAAAGAGTGCAGGGCATCAAAACAAAAGAGAAAAAAGCAGACTTAACTTGGCTATAAGTAAGCAGCGGCAACAGCAGGCGGTAGCCCACAACGCACACCCCTGCTGCCCCCTTTCCGCCAGGAAACTTGCTGCAGACGTTGGCGTGCAGTCAACAGTAAAAGTCAAATATTGTAATTATGCAAAATACATAATTTACTTTGAATTAGCAGCTGAAAACGAAGGAAGCGCAAGAAAAAATATATACATACATATGTATATATTCATACATATAAGAAATGAAAAACAGAACGAGCCGTCCGAAGGAACTGCGGCCTAAAATGATATTGAAATCGAGCGAGAGATAAGCAGCAGGGTTCGGGGCATGGGCAGGGGCAGGGGCAGGGGGCAGGGGGTTGTGCGGCAAGCAACTGAGGCGTTGCCCAAATGCCGCTCGAGAAACTGAAATAAAATTCAATTAAATTGCAAGCGGGCCGGCCGCAACGCTTCGCCGGTCAACAGGTAAACTGCTAACAGGTAACAGAAACAACAAAAAAAAAGAAAAAAGGTGAGTGCCATCCGTCTGCCTCGCTTGCGGTTTTCTTCTCCTTCCGTGTGTGTGTGTGTGTGTGTGTGTGTATTATGGCACCTGCCACAAGCCAACATTGTCAGCTGTGCCGGCTGAAACATGTGCGAGGATCGGGCGGGCATAGCCCAGAGCCAAATATAACAACAGCGGCAGCGACAGCGGCAGCGACAGCGGCAGCGACAGCGGCAGCAGCTTCATCATCATCAGCCAGCTGCGATTGTGGCAGCAAAAAAAAAATACAAAGAAGTGGGCGTGTCCAAACTCATTATTCACTTGATTAGCAAATGCGAATAAATCGACTGCAACAGATCAGCTTGATGTTGCGCAGAGAATTGCTGCGTTGCTTTATAGAAATCTATCGATCAATCGAATATAATCGATTTTTCAGTTAAACTGCACTTTTTCATGTGTTGACTGTAAGAAGCTTTAACCAAGTTATGTGAATCTTTTGTGCTTAGTTGTTGAGTTCTACAATTGTAAACTTCATAGAATCAACCTTTATCGATGACAGATAGATTTCAGTTTTGTGAATTGATGTCTCCGTTTATGAAATCTGATGGAACAGCCTCTTAAGATGCGTATGTAATTCTTATAGGGATTAATAAGTCGCTTGCGTCGTCTTTTATCGGGTAAAAGAAACCCTGTCTTTGCCCAGTCTTCCCGATTTCTGAATAGCTCTAATCCGTGTCCCTTCACGAGTGCACAGCAAGTCTCAGATTTCCAACATATTCACGAACGTAACCCAATGTGAGGCTATCGCTGTTGCATATTGGAAACTTTTCAAATTGTATCCATGTTAATACCAGACCTGTAACCGGGTATGTACATATATGGAGCACGTTTGTTCTCCAGGCAGAGCTCATTTGCTCTCCACACATTTCTGCTGTTTATTTGTACCGAGAAGTTGCTCTGGCATAAAGCTATTCGTTTCTGCTCGTCGGGCAAACTCAAAAATGGGTCATCTGAAAAGGGTTCGAACATCTCCTAGGATGCGCTCTTTGACACCCCTTTCAGTTCAGCGGCATTATTGTAGGCGCAACGCCTACAGGCCCGTTTCCCTGTTAAGAGGTAAAGCGTGGCATTGGTTGCATGCTAGTTACCACGCCTGGGCCATCTGTTGGGCATGTGCGAAGTGCTGCTCCTATGCAAATCCCATCTCCGTCATCGTCAAAAGACCATTGAGTCAGTTTGTCACTGAGCCGACATGTTCTACCAAATAACCTGTTGCTCTTACAAGTTGCCCTGTTTGCGGCCTCTCAGAGTTTTAGTTATATAGTTTACTATATAAAACATTCAAAATCTTAGAATTAAAAGATTTTGTGTATCATACAAATCTTACTCGAACCGCATAAGAAATTTGAGTGAAGCTAAAAGCCTCAGTTGTGGCAAACACAAATACTCAAAGTCGTAGATAATATATTAAGCATCCATTAGCAGAAAGAAAGGTTTCCATATTAAATACACTTTCACATTGACTTAATCAATCAATTAATTAGTCAGACGAATCAAATGCGAATCGCGGATAAGCAATAACAATCTTAAATTCTTAAATATGTATGTATATCTTCTTAGTTATCATATAAGAGTGTTAAGGGTTAAATTCAATTCAAAAATATATAAGAAAGAGGTAGAGGTGCAGTGTCGAAAGGATAAGAATATTTGCTTATAACATACGACACACAGAATATTTACTTTATTATTCAGCAAAGATTCACGAAAATATTCATACATATATGCTCAAACACACAAAACATTTATGTAAAGTAGATTTATGCGAATTTAAAAGAATCGAAAGATTAAAACAACTATCGATTAATGACTATATCGATGTATAGATATTTAAATCAAATTAGTTTTTGAATAAATGGAAATTAGCTAATAAATATGATGTCTCAAGAAATTGACAGGTTAAAACATGTATTGATTAACGACTATCGATATTTAAATAAAGTAGATTTATGAGTGGATATAAATTAGCTATTCAAAAATGTATGTCTCAATGAATTGACAGATTAAAACAAGTATCGATTAATGGCTATATCGATTTATCGATATTTAAATTAAATAAATTTATGAATGAATGGAAATTAGCTCAAACATATGAGGGTTTGTATGTCTAAGAGAATTGAGAGATTACAAGAAGTCTCGATAAATGAAATAAATTGATGAATGATTGGAAATTAGCTAATAGATTTGATGGTCTGTAAGCATAAAAGCATTGACAGGTTTAAACAAGTATCGATTATTGAAGATATCGATTTATCGATAGGTTTAATATGAAACATGTAAAGCATGAAGATGAAAGTTGGATCAATGAGGTTCCTAAATAATTGGGAAAAAGTGCAAATAAATACTAGAAATGGCCTGAATAGCCATTTTGTTGAAATGTACTCAAATGTATGCATCGAGTACATAAAAAACGAAAATGCGAAACATTTCTTTCCTTCAACAACTTCATTCGCTGCGCACTTTGCAATCGAATCAATGTAATCGCAATCATGATAATCTGTTTTCCTTTTTGCCAGAGCTCCTGCCGCATCCCGCTGCTGCTCCCCGCTCCCCGCTCCCCGCTTTGGCCTAACGAAATTAAATGATTGCGCGCCGCTTTAACGCAGACAGGTGCAAAATTGTTTGCCCAAAACAGAAACAATTTGCCAAATGAGTGGAGGGCATTGGACAAAAAAAAATGAGTGTCGAGGCAATACAACAGTTGCGTAAGGGCTTGAGGGCGTGAGGGGGGCGTGGCTGAATGCAGGATGTATGTCAGTTAGAGGTGGAGGGGTGGAGGGGTGGAGGGAAATGAATGAACGTAATAGAATAGATGATTAACAGTTCAGCGAAATGTATACAGATAAGACAACATATATGTATGTATGTATGTGTGTAAATACGTATGTATATGTGCATGTGTGTATGTATGTATCTATGCATATACAAGTTTGTAGATACAACAAAACAAAGTACATCAAGAATAGGTACAACAACAACAATAACACTGAGAGACAGAAGACGAAGAAACGTTGACCAAAATACTCACACAGCAGCAGATCGTCTCTCTCTCTCTCTCTCTCTCTCTCTCTCTCTGTCTGTCTCTCTCTCTGCCTCTCTCTCTCGCCCCTTCTCTCAGTGTCCTACTCTCTCTTTTTTATTGTAATTGTTGTTTTTGATTTTTTTTTTTTTCAAGCCCAATCTACAAAGCTCTCTTTGAGGTTTTTTTTTTTTTTGTTCACACACGCGATTTTTCACTTTTTGGTTGTTGTTTTTTTTCTTTTCTATTTTTTGGTTTCTTTTGGAATTTTTAATTTTATTTATTTAAGTTTTTAAGCTGCAAAAGTAGTAAAATAGATTGCATGATTTTTGTGTGTGTGCGTCTAGGTGTGTGAGTGTGTGTGTGTGTTTGTGTGTGTGTGTGTGTTTGTGTGTGTGTGTGTGTGTGTGTGTGTGTGTGTGTGTGTGTGTGTGTGTGTGTGTGTGTGTGTGTGTGTGTGTGTGTGTGTGTGTGTGTGTGTGTGTGTGTGTGTGTGTGTGTGTGTGTGTGTGTGTGCGACTTGTAGGCTAGGTAAAAACCACACGCAAAAAACAAAAGCAAATAAAACGCAAAAAATGTTTTGACAGCGCTTGCGCGACTATGAGATGCCCTGTAACCATTTGTACAGAATATGAACATCAGAGATATGCACAAATAAAATTGAACTAAAACATTTTGGAAAGGCATAAAACAAAAGAAACTAAAAAATTTCACAAAAAAGCGACATTGAATCGAGTTTGAAAATATGCTTTGTACACGGTCGCACATGCCTCAAATGGCGAGCTGCAGGGTATCTACAAATTTTGCCCATTTCGATGCGCGCGCTTTTATTGCCCTTAGTTTTTATTAATGTTGCTGCCATTTGTTGTTGTATTTGTTATTGCTGCCCGTTTATGGCTCATATTTATTCATTAGCTTTGTCGTCGCTTCAAGTTATTTCATGTGCTTTGAACTGTGCCAAAAAAAAAAACAAATAACACCGAATACTACAGAAAGAAGCAAAAACTTGGTTAAAATGAAATACAAGGTGTCGTTGCCTTAAAATGGCCCAAAAAGTCAACTCCGCTCAGATATCAACTGCCTGCCAATCAAATTAACACATTCCAATTAGCATTTTGCGCGCACACAAGTTAACACAGAGACACACACACACACAGACACACACAGACACACACACATACCTAATTGAATTGATGCAAACTTTAGGCCAGGTTGCCCGCAAGATTTGGCTTGACAACAATTTTTCGACAGAAACCTTAAAAGTTAACGCCAAACGCAAATCAGAGCCGTAAAACTTTCAATAGTCGATAGCGATTCATTTTATCGATCAACTGCACAAAGTTAACGTGACAGTTGAATTAGTTCTACAGCTGATGACATAGATTACGGAATTGTGCTTGAAAACTTTACAGCCTCAATAACATGCCTTTCTCAGTGAATTTAATTTCTGTTAATAAAAGCCAGTTATGCCCGAACCATCCTACATTCTCTTTATATACCATATCTAATCTATAAATCTATATATCTCAATATTAATCATATCTAAATTACAAAAAAATAAAGAAAGTTTTTTGCAAATGTTCTAAATAGACATATTTAACATATAACTAAACGTTATCAATGTTCATTAACAGACTCTGAAGCGCAGCCAACTTAACACAACTGAGGCGTATATCTATCATGTCCTTCTTTTACTGATTGTGATAAAGAGCTCAATCTATTTATCGATGTGCAGTCAACTTAAGATGATATTTCAGGCAATTGCGAAATGAGAACTTCATTTTGCGCTCTTAAGCCCAGAGCTATATCTATTATATCTTTCTTATAAAAGTTCGATATTAAATTTTTTTGAACATTAAGTCCTGTCTGCGTTTCGTTCAATGAGCGATAAAATCAACCTATTTGCTTGGCATAATATTTCACGGAATTGCTAAAAGAAAGCAAGAATGAGAAAATGCAAAAAAAAAAAGTCTGCAACAAACAAGTGAAGAAAACGATCCTTCACAGAAGAAATTGTTAGCTGCTCGCGAGACGTGGCATCACACACGAACTACTCACAGTCTTTTATATATTATTATTAACTGTTTAACTGTTAACTGTTAACTGTTTAACTGTTAACTGTTAACTGTTTAACTGTTAACTGTTAACTGTTTAACTGTTAACTGATAACTGTTAACTGTTTAACTGTTAACTGTTAACTGTTAACTGTTTAACTGTTTAACAGTTAACTGTTAACTATTAATTGTCCAAACCCTGGTCTAAATACCCCCAAACTGTGTATCGAACAAGGCTAAAAGCTGCCCGAGCTTATGAATAGTGAAGACAACAAGTCCAAATGACGACACTAACTAACTATTTATGCGCATGTGAACATCAAATTTGACACTTATTTCTTCTTTTTTTTTTTAGTTTTTAGCTGTATTTTTTATCTTGGTATGAGTTTTTATTCGAAAAGAAAGAGCAAAAAACATTCAAATATGCAAGATTGTTTTGAGCAAAAAAAATAAAAAATCAAACGCCAAAAACCGAAGCACACGCGTTTTTTTAACGACAGCCTGGCGCACAGTTAATATTTGTTTAGGTGTTTTATGGCCTAGCAAAACCACAACAACAACAACAACAACAACAAGAACCAGCGCATCGACTAGACAAGAAAAATCACAAGAAAACTTAACAAAAAAAAAAACAAGAGAGAGACAGGAAAATGGCGAAAAAATCAAGATAAAGAAATTATAGTAATAATAATAAGTGTACAAACATTTAAAAAAGGGCAATCCAAAGTTAATCCACATGGTAAAATGTTCGTGCATTGTTGGGCGTGGCAAAAATATGATTTGTGTTCGTTGTAGTTGCTGCTGTTTCTTGTTGTTGTTGTTGTTGTGCTGTTTGTTGTTTTTGCTGTTTGCTGTTTGTTGATTGAAGTTTTTGTAAGTTTCTCTTTTGATTTTTTGGAGCTTGTTGCATTACATTGTTTTGTTTTGTTTCGGTTTGTTTTGATTTGTTATTGTTATCACATGTTGCATTTGCTTTTGTTGTTGTTGTTGCTGCTGTTGTTGTTGTTTTTGTTGTTGTTATTGTTGCTGTTGTCACTGGAGCGCTCACTTAACTATTGGACACCCCCCAAAATAGCTGTCTATACAAAACGTTTAAACAATAAACAGACAGCAATCTTTAAGATACTTTTATAGCTCGCAGCAACAATTTGAAAAGTTGCGTTTGGCATTTGACAACTGCGCAATACCCTGTTTACGTTGTAGCCAAAGTTTGCTGTCAAGGCTGCTAAAAATTAACCAAAAAGCCAAATTTTTTCAAAATTGCTTTCATGGCTTCAAGAATGTGGAGAACTATATGGTACGTGGAACAATGTGGTAACACTTTGTGGCGCACCCAGGCTCTAGTTTATATAAGAAGTTAACAGTTATATAAGAAGTCAACAGCCAATATGCCCCACTTGCTGCAAGACGAGTAAGGGTATTTAGAAACTTGAAATTGAAAATGAGACAGAAGTCATCATGTCTGGCAGTGTGGCGACAATTAGGCTGTCAATGTATCTGTATCTGTATCTGTATCTGTATCTGTATCTGTATCTGTATCTGTATCTGTATCTGTATCTGTATCTGTATCTGTATCTGTATCTGTATCTGTATCTGTATCTGTATCTGTATCTGTATCTGTATCTGTATCTGTATCTGTATCTGTATCTGTATCTGTATCTGTATCTGTATCTGTATCTGTATCTGTATCTGTATCTGTATCTGTATCTGTATCTGTATCTGTATCTGTATCTGTATCTGTATCTGTATCTGTATCTGTATCTGTATCTGTATCTGTATCTGTATCTGTATCTGTATCTGTATCTGTATCTGTATCTGTATCTGTATCTGTATCTGTATCTGTATCTGTATCTGTATCTGTATCTGTATCTGTATCTGTATCTGTATCTGTATCTGTATCTGTATCTGTATCTGTATCTGTATCTGTATCTGTATCTGTATCTGTATCTGTATCTGTATCTGTATCTGTATCTGTATCTGTATCTGTATCTGTATCTGTATCTGTATCTGTATCTGTATCTGTATCTGTATCTGTATCTGTATCTGTATCTGTATCTGTATCTGTATCTGTATCTGTATCTGTATCTGTATCTGTATCTGTATCTGTATCTGTATCTGTATCTGTATCTGTATCTGTATCTGTATCTGTATCTGTATCTGTATCTGTATCTGTATCTGTATCTGTATCTGTATCTGTATCTGTATCTGTATCTGTATCTGTATCTGTATCTGTATCTGTATCTGTATCTGTATCTGTATCTGTATCTGTATCTGTATCTGTATCTGTATCTGTATCTGTATCTGTATCTGTATCTGTATCTGTATCTGTATCTGTATCTGTATCTGTATCTGTATCTGTATCTGTATCTGTATCTGTATCTGTATCTGTATCTGTATCTGTATCTGTATCTGTATCTGTATCTGTATCTGTATCTGTATCTGTATCTGTATCTGTATCTGTATCTGTATCTGTATCTGTATCTGTATCTGTATCTGTATCTGTATCTGTATCTGTATCTGTATCTGTATCTGTATCTGTATCTGTATCTGTATCTGTATCTGTATCTGTATCTGTATCTGTATCTGTATCTGTATCTGTATCTGTATCTGTATCTGTATCTGTATCTGTATCTGTATCTGTATCTGTATCTGTATCTGTATCTGTATCTGTATCTGTATCTGTATCTGTATCTGTATCTGTATCTGTATCTGTATCTGTATCTGTATCTGTATCTGTATCTGTATCTGTATCTGTATCTGTATCTGTATCTGTATCTGTATCTGTATCTGTATCTGTATCTGTATCTGTATCTGTATCTGTATCTGTATCTGTATCTGTATCTGTATCTGTATCTGTATCTGTATCTGTATCTGTATCTGTAGCAGTGTGTCTTGAAGTAACTGCATTAGCCTATGGGCTAAATTTTCTGATGTATACAAGAATTCTATATAATATCTACACACACACACACATGTACATACACATATTTATCGACTTGTGAGTAGCATTTTAGCGGAGCGAAATTTAAAATTATATTTCTTAATAGCACTTTACATTTTGAAGATACACTCTCTTACACACACACAGCTTTGTGCTGGCTGACCGGCCACTCACTTAAAGCGAGTTACTTTCTATGGCAATGCCTGGGGTGGGGCAGAGGGGGTGTGAGGGGAGTGTGTGCCGGCTGACGGAAAACATGTTTGGGTCGCCGTTCGACGCTTTTTTGCGCTGGCTTCCGGTTTCTGCTGCTGTTGTTGTCGGCGGCGGCGGCGAGTGGTTCATTATTGTGGCTCATAGCGTAAAGTAGCATTTGACGAATGCGATGCCGCCGACTGTAAGCGAATTAACATACAAAACTATGCGATAAAGCGTGGACTTGCTTCGATAGCAGCAGCAAATGCTGCGATACACTTCAAAAAATAAAAAACAAATGAAGAAAAGAAACAATAATAGCTCTAGACTGTTAAGCATAACATTTCTATGCATTCTGCAAACAACAGTCATGTTAACAGTGGCTTACTTTTCAGTCCTTTTACCAGCACTTGCATGTTATGTAACAGCTGTTAACTGCAGTCCTTTTATATGTTCTTCTAACAGAAAATTTCAGTCTTTTTACTAACTTTAATTGTTAAATAAAATACTCTTTTCCTAAAAGTTAGAGTCCCTTTAACAATAATTCGAACTCATTGTAACGTATGGAATTTTTTATTAACATTTTTATGCTATTTAAAATATATAGTACAAATAAAATGTTAAGTACATGTTTGACTAAACAAAATATGCGAATATTTTCGAGCTGGAAAATCTTTAAATTTATATTTAAAGCTCGTATTTATTGCTAGCTAACTATAGATTTTCGCTCAGTGTAATGCTCATAATAAGCGAAGCTGGTGGCGACGCGCTGCTATGCGAAGGTCACACACCAGAAACAACAGCAACAACAGCAACAGCAATAAATGTGTCTGCCCAGTGGCGATAGTTGGCTTGAGGGGGCGTGAGACGTGGGCGGAGTCGAAGACGAAGGCGCTAACAAAATGCTCAACGCCGAGCCGAGAGCTGCGAGAGTTGATTTGCATTCCACAGTGGAAAATTTGTAATCAGCCAAAGAGAAAGACACGAAGAAAGAGAGAAAGGCAGAAGGCGAGGCTAAGGAACTGGGAGTAAGAAAAATGCGCGTGGGTTTCGAAGACGAAACAACTTAAAACTTAAATGTATATTGCATCAAGTGGGTGTACTCAAAATATTCATGGGTGATCAAAATGACTTGAATTATAGTACGGATGATTCAGTCGTTAAATAAGGTTTTATGCGAATGAATTTCACAGATTCATTCTGACTTATGCGCCTCAATGAATTTATAAAAATTAAAAAGCTTGCAGGCATGTGAGACCCTAAATATGAATGAATGAATATGAATATCATTCACAAATAACAAACTATGCGTATATCAGAAATGAGTGTGATAATCTCGTGAAATTATTCATGATAGTTCACTGGTTCACGAGGTACGTAACAGCTCAGAGGGAGTTGATGATTTCTGAATCAATATGGGTATTCCAGCAAATGATTGTATGTTACAGACTCTCAAATATGAATGGCAATTGAATGTATAATTAAATACTCAAATGTCTTAATATTTGATACGCTTAACTAGTGTGATTTGGTTGGATGTGAATATCATTAAAACCTGGTAAATTCGAAGACAAAACTGAGTGTATTTTAGATATAAATAGTTGAGGAAGTTTAAATCTTAACTTTGAGCCTAAAAAATACATTTATTTTAAGCCCAATTTGATATATCTGCAATTTTGTTACGTTTTCTGAATTCCTAGTGGACTTGAACCAGCATCTACATATCTAAAGAAAAGTCCATATTTCTACACATCTACATAAACTCTACATATACTCTTATACTACTCTACATATACTCTACATATACTCGACATATACCCTACATATACTCTACATATACTCTACCTATAATCTGCCCATACCTATTTCTACCTATACTCTACATATACTCTACATATGCTCTACATATACTCTACATATACCCTACATATACTTACATATACTCTACCTATAATCTGCCTATACTCTACATATTTCTTCATATACTCTACATATACTCCACATACTCTACATATAATCTACCTATACTCTACATATTTCTTCATATACTCTACATATTTCTTCATATACTCTACATATACCCTACATATACTCTACCTATACTCTACATATTTCTACATATAACATAAAATTTCAATGTTCGTAAAAGCACAATATTTTCATAAAAAAACAAAAAAAAAAACCAGCTAAATTTAAAAATGCTTTGTATTTCTACAAAACAGGTAAATAGAATAGAATATTTCAAATACTTGGTAAGGCTTTGGTGTTTTATCTTAATGCGAATGCTCACAAAGTTGCGAGTTAGCCAAACGGTTTTTACGACTCCCGATAACATCTAAATATAGTATGCCTGCATGCCCATATATAGAGTTAACGATTTTGCTGGGCTGTTGGTTGGGGGGCGGGGGTGGGGTGTGGGACTAGTTGAAGTGGGGCTTCAACTTGCAGCTCTGACATTGCCGTGCAATTGCGCAGCACACAAAAAGAAAAAAACAGAAGAAAAAAAAACGGTTTAATTGCATTTGCAGTATTGCCACAGATATGTCGAAGTCGGATCTGAATGGCATGGCTGCATGTTTATTTATGAGTAGATGCGAGTCAATGCGAGTCAATGCGAGTCGAGTCAAGTCGAGTCGAGTCGATTTCGAGTCAACTTCGAGTAGATATATCAACGGGGGCCACCGAGTTGATCGGTTAGCTGCGTTTGCTGCGCTTAAAATGCAAATTTGCAGCCAGTTCCCATAGCAAAGAAACAAATTTAATAATAATAAAATCAGCCTAGGGGCTGTGCCAGGAGACAGCGACTAGCAACAACAAAAACAACAACAACAACAAATTGCCGCTCAAGGACATTTTTAAGCTACGTCGCAAATGATGTGAGCGAGAAACGAGTTTCAAATGCCTTCCCAAAAACAACAAAATACAAGCAAAAAGGAGCTCAAACTTAACCCTAAAGACCAGCTGACAGCTGTGAGTGTTTGAGTGCCATTCGAATACAACAATATGAATAACTGAGCAGCGACGAACGGGACAACCCTTAATTTCCAAACATTCTGAAGCGACTGCTCAATACTCTGTACCTTATATACATATACCCATCAGTTGGTCTCGTTTGGTCTAACAATATGTAACTTCAAGAAACTAAACACTTTTCAATTTGTGGGCATAAAAAACTTGCCTCGATCTTTAGAAGGTCTTAAGTCAGTAATTTAAGTGTTAGTTATGATAAACAAAACGGAATAGGCAGTGAGCATTTTTGTAATTTTCTTAAGTTTAACTAGCTGCTACCCTATATCCTAGATAGAGTGCATCATAATGCCGGCTAGTACAAAAAAAAAAAACTTCATTTATAAGCGAATATTTTTTAAATAAACAACTTTCGAAACTCATCCTTTAGTTAGATGTAAATACACTCTCATAGGTCGAAGACACTCAAAAATAATATATAGTTATTTAGCTAAAGCCTCCGTCTGAGAGGGAATCTATAATTTCTGTGTTTTTGAACAAAGATCTGGTTATATGCAATGGATGTAAACTGAAATTCAAGCCGAAACTATTATCAATTCCCACTAAAAGCTTACATATGTCTGCAGCACATAGTACAGGGTATACGGCGAATGTAAACAACATTCCGTTTCGTTTTCACTCAATTATTAACAAAAAATAATGAACATCATGATCAGCATTAGGATTATCATCAAACATATAAAGATGATTATCTAGAATCTACGCGGCTGCGTCATAGCTCATGAAATAGAAGCAACAGCTTTTTGCCGCTTCTCGATTACGCATACGCAACAATAGCAAAGGGTAGACACTGACAGAGAGAGGGAGAGAGAGAGAGAGAGAGAGAGAGAGAGAGAGAGAGAGCGCGCGACGGTTAGAGGTTAAGAGAGGGCAGGTAGTAAGCAACGGTAAAACGGCTGGCAAACATATTAGCGGCCGGCTTAAGTGCAATCCATTCATAAGCGGAGCAACTGAAACGGATAAGCGCCGTGCAAGAAGCAGACAGAGAATCTGAAGAAAGGGAAGGAAAGGGACGGAAAGGGAAGCATGCGAATGCGAATGCGAATGGGAATGGGAATGGCGACAGGAATTGCCGTCATAAGGATAAGAATGAATATATAAGAATGAGGATGAGCATAAGAATGCCTTGCTGATGCGCCTGATGCGCTCTCTTTTCTCCCTCTCTCTCTCTCGCTCGCTCGCTCACACTGCGTGTGTGGGTATTTTTGTTGTTGTTGTTGTTGTGTGTGCACGTCCTGCGCGCGTGCACAGGCAGGCGAACGGTCGGACGGACGGACGGACGGACTGTCTGTCTGTCTGACTGACTGGCAACAACTGCTGCTGCTTCTTATTGACATTGGAGGCCTTGTCGTTCCCTTTCCCTTTGCCTCTGCCTCTGCCTTTGCCGTTGCCTCTGCCGTTGCCTCTGCCGTTGCCTTTGCGTTTGTGTTTGCCATGTGGCTCGAGTAACACCCGGCGCAGATGCTAAATAAGAAGCAGGAATTAAAGTGTAAAGGCACAAGCACACAACAACAACAACAACAGCAAGGCTGCCAAAGGTGTGCAACAAGAACAACAAGAAGTTAAGTAAAGTAGGCAGCAGGAGTTTGAAGCATGAGACTCGCAATATAAAAGCCGCCGAGTACTATATATAAATACACATACATACATATATACATTTACAAATACTATGTACATATACATATGTCTACACATGTAAAGATATAAAGGATTGCAAGGAACTGCGAGAGAAAACTCCTTGAAGACACATATAGCACACTTTTCGTAGACTCAGCATTTGGGTGGAAAATGGGGGAATGTTCCAAGCAACAGCCAAACGATAGATCTTCGCGAATCAAGGCTAGTACGCAGCAACAGAGGCAAAACAAGATGAGATAGTTATCTTTGATGGTATTGAATGCAGACACAAGATTTCCTAAACGATATTTCGAAAGCGGAGAAGCTAGTTTATAAAGAATCAGATGCAAAAACGAATCACGAATTTGTGCATGCATATGATCGAAACACATGTCACATAAGGTTAAAATATTTGATTTTTATGGATCCGATAGTTCTCAAAATATCGTAGAGCTGCATATAAGTTCAGATAGTTCTGATATCATTGAGTTGCATTGGTAATACGCATCCAGAACAAATAAGTTCACATATAAGTCAAGCCCCAATTAAATTTGTCCTTCTATACTGATTATATATTGGGTAAATTAGGCATTTTGATGGATTTGCTCCATGGATTTTCCCAGAAGTCCCAATTTCTTCACATGAAGCGACTAAATTCAATTGCATTCACATTCACATTCACAGTTCGGAATGTGAACACTTGTTGAATTTAGCTGGCAAATAAATCATATAATTTGTACAATATATCACGTCTTTTGTTTCTCTTTTGCATGTGTCAAGGTCTGATTAAATCATAAAATGCTTATTTTTTATACAAAAATCTAATTGGAAATGCAGGCTGATATATGTATGTATGTATGTATGTATGCAACATTTATAGTTCTCGAGAGTGATTAATGAGTGCAATTGATTGTTCTAAAGTATTTATATATGGTACATATTCCCATTATGTAAACTAAACAGTTATTCGCATTTTCAAAACCTTGAAACCTTAGAAATTCTCTTAACGGATATATAGATATATAGAACTCACAGCTGTGACAGGCTGAATGAAAGAATAATTCATTATTCAACTTTAGGCTCGGAAGATGAGCAAATGTTTTATCAATTGATCCGGATTTCGATCAGAGATCTATGCGAAACATGTTTCATCGATCGAATTTAAATTAGGCTCAGGTTTGCAAAAATTATAAATAAAAGACTCAAATACCGTACTTCCACATTGAGACTTGACAAATATTTGTAATAAGTATTAATTACTCAAATAAATGTTTCTTATTTATGCAACATTAACGTTTGCATTTGAAATAAGGCAAGTGCTTGAAATTTTGAGAACAATTCATTTTTGATTCTATTCAGACCATGCAGAAATAAAGTACATATTGATATTTGAGACATTTTAGGCTTGTTTGAAGCTGGCAAATTCCTGAAAGAAGAACTTTAAACATTCCCTTTATTGTTGAAGACATTTAACATTTGAGATAACGACTGACGCATAGTTTAAAGATTGTGGACTTGAGATTGAAAAATCAAAGCGTTATGTTTTCAATCGAGCTCGGGAGAATTGAATTTTGAGCAGAGTTATTCGCTGAGCGTAGGTTCTAGTATGTATTGGATTCTATTGCAAACTAAAAACTAAGCTCTATTCATATTTCGTCGACACTTTGGAATTTGCTGTTGTTGTTGTTTCATTTGTTGTTGTTGTTGTTTTTGTTTTGGCTGATATCGCGTCAAATTTAGCGGGAAAAAAGAAATAAAACTGAAATTCCATTCATTATCAGAAAGCAGCAAACATCACACACACAAACACACACACACACAAGTGCAAGTTTTAATGTCTCCATGCATGTATGTATGTGTGTGTGTGTGTGTGCATATTTATTTACATATGTATGTATGTACATAATTTATGTGCACTTCTTGACGTTTAATTTTGCGCTGCGAATTTTTCAAGCGAATTCTCGATTGAGCTCATTTCAATTATTTAGATGCTGCCGCTTGTTATTGATGTAGCACGTTGTCCAGGATGCAACAACAACAACAACAACAACAACCAAAAAGAAAAAAACAAAAACTTGTTGCTTCTTTGCCGCTAAACAGTGTACAGTTATTTATACAGCTTATTGTTGCTGTTGCAGCAGGCAACAAATAAAATTGCCAAATAAGCGATGGAAATTTTGTCAGGCGCAAACTTGTTGCGCTGCATGTGTGTGTGTGTGTGTGTGTGTGTGTGTGTGTGTGTGTGTGTGTGCGTGAGTCTATGTGTGAAGCTCTGCATGTGAATGTGTGTGTTTGTGTGTTTGTGTGTGTGTTTGTGTGTGTGTGTGTGCTGGTATGTTTGTATGTGTGTTGGCTTACTTTTAGTTATTAATTATATTGTTTGAATTTGTTGTAATTTTCTATGCACTTTTTCATTGCTTGCGCATTTTCATTTGTTGCGCACTTTTCACCAAAAACAAAAAGCAAAACACAGAAAACAAAAACAAACGTTTTTTTTTTCGTTCGCGTTCGAAATGAATTTGCACGTCACCGTCGTCAAAAGCACTTTACATATACATATATATGCACACACACACACACACACACACACACACTATAAACGTATGTGTGTGTCTATGAGCTACGTGTGCGTGTGTGTTGTGCGACGGGGCGTATGAGCAACGGCTGAGGCGAAAACTTTGCCACTTTGTTGCGTTGCTGTTGTCTGCACAAATATAAAACAAAAACAACGAAACGCGCGCAAAAAAAAAAAAAGAGAAAAACAAAAACAAAAAACGAAACACAAACGTCAAAGTAACGCGCAAAACTTTACACTGACGTCGCTGCTGCTGCTGCGGCCGCGGCGGCGTCGTCGTCGTCGCGTTTTAAAGCGGTGTCGTCCGCACGTTGTAAGCGAGTCGACAGGTAGAGCAGCACTGAAAACGTTCACGCTGAGCGCATCGGCTAAAAACGCCGCGACGCGACAAAAACGACGACGAGCCACAGCAGCAGCAGCAGCAGCAACAGTGTTTCGAGAGAGCAGAGCAGAGCAGAGCAATCAGAATGCGAACCGACAACACTTTTCAGCGAGAGCCAGAGTAAAAAGAGACTCGCACATCGTGAGAGCAGCTGTATTGTTGCTGCTATTGTAATATCTTTTACATTGTGTGGTTCACTACAAGTAGTCGAGTAGTCGGGCAGGCAACTGTAAATGTTGCCCGCGTTATGCAACAACGACAACAATACACGAACGATTCTGATTGGTAGCAGGACGTGCGCCCGAGTACCCGACCGTATCATACCGAGCCGAGCCGAGCGTACGCTCTCGCTCTCGCTCTCTCACTCCACAGCAAAACCAGCACCGACCGCTCTCGTGCGCTGGTCAAGCAATTGAGCGTAAACCAAAAAAAAAAAAGAATCAGCAGCCGCTTTGCTTGTGGCTGTGGCTACGGCAGGCCAGTTGCCAAGAGGAAGGAAGCGCCATTGTCGTCGCTTCAGTCGCAGTCGCCAGGCGACAAGTCAGCTAAAATGTCATCGAGTAGTCGTTATCTTTGTCGTTATCGACATCATCAGCTGAAAAGGATCTGTGATCGACTTCCGTTGTGTCTACTGCAAATTTACGTAATATTCTGCATATTCAGCAGAAATTGGGCCATTTGGAATATAACTGAAGCTTTCTAACCAAGTTTCTTTTTCTTATGTAATAAACATTTCTTCCCACAAGGTTTGTTCAATTTGTTTAAACTTGTTTTCAAAAACAAAACAAGGTACCTCGTATTCAAATCTGAATCGACACGCAACTGAGTATTTTGAGACAAAGTTCAAATGATTTTAAGATATAAATGAGGATCGAAAATATGTATCTGGTTATCGAAAGTTATAGCTTTTTTCGACTTGAGGGACTGTTGCAATATGTATGTATATTATTTTGGATCATGTTCGTTGATTTTGGATGTGGTAGATCTTAATGATCTGCTGACTTCTATATCCTTTATAAATGAACAGAATATTTGTATTATACAAATGTTCTATTTTTTGCCTGATCGCATTTGAGATACTTAGTATATGCCACGTACGGAAAATATATATATATTATGTAAATATCTTAACATTCACTTCAAATTCTAGATGAATTATTTATATAAATATATAACCTTTATTCTAGTCTTCGCATTATAAAGATTCAATAATAACAATCGCTTGTTTCAATGTGTTCTATTATATAAAAATTATCAAGCCCTTATTCACATCATAGTCGAAAAAATCTTTACATATATATTACTCAAACACATTAGACATTTCATATATAGTATATTTCATGGAGCCAATTAAGTGTTTAATATATTACAAGTATTACTTTTTAAATTTAAACGTAAATAAGCTTAGAGCTGAATGAGTTTGGGGGAATTATAAAATACACACACCTCTCCAAGCCTTTTTATATTCGAATGACTTACAACGATTAGCTCATTTTGTATATTTAAAAAAAAGTATAAAACGACTTGATTTTGGAGGTCGTAATACAATTTTAACAATTTTTTAAGAATTCATATTATTTGAAAGAAAAGCGACTTTACGATGCGGCCCCCAAATTTTAGACACATTGAGTTGGGATAGTTTGTGCTCCAGTGAGCTCTACGTAAGTTATGAAAATCCAAATTTGAATTTTGACAGTTTTGGATTAGGAATAGCTAATTCTACCTGTAAATAACGGCTTAACAATCTACGACTGGCAAATGTTAATAACAATAACAACAGATACAATAAGAAGGAAAATCTCAGCAACAATTGGCGAATCTAATTTTTTTTGTATTTACTTTGTTTTCAGTTATTTGCAATTTTTCAAAACGTTGTGCTTAGTTTTTATACACTTTTCGGCAGGAATAAAAGAGTATATTGGACCCGTCAGAGGCCAGAGCTAAAGACTCGTGCATACCCGACTTTGATCAATTTCGGCAAAATCAATATCAATATCCCCCACAGCTTAAGGGCCAATGCAAATGTCCTCGTTTTTGAGAACCCAAATTCGAGCCATAAAACCAGATGATTTAGTTATTGCCATAGAATAACTGTAGCTATAGCTATAGTATAGCTATACATATATACATAACTATAGCCAAGTATAACTATAGAGAAGCTGTCCAGATTCAACAAAAGATTAACATATATTTTTTTAGAATATTCCATCGCGCTAGACTAAACACTTTTATGGAGTTATATTATAAGACGCAGACCATAAACAATATTGATTATTGAGCAATAGAAATGAAGCTCAAAATCAAGAAAGAAGAGTTGTCTTAGGCACTCCGAGCATTAAATACCCTTTAAAAGTGCATACACTTTTAAATTTTTCTGTTCAATAGTTTTTCAGATACGTAGAGTAGATCAGTAGAGCTCGTAACTTGTGTTGTTGGTCGAGATATTTTGAAGAAAATGAAAAGGTTCTCAGTCAAAAACTCGCTTTTCGACGATTATAGCAATGGAAGGTTGTGACATTTCACATATTGTGCATATGTTTAAAACATGTTTAAGCTCGTAAGTGAAAAGCTTACTTGGAAAACGAACAAGTAATTTATTGAACAACATAATGCTCGGATCCTACCAATTCCGATATATGTAAGAAAAAGTCGGATCTGGGCAAAGCGTTGAAACAAAGCGACCCATCTGCATAATCACAAGTAAACGGAAATGTCTATGTTGACTCGCATGTTGATACTGATGTGATCATGATCATGATCATGATCACGAATATATAAATGAATATATTTATGATCATGATCATGAACATATAAAGGGCTTTAAATATAGGGTATATAATGCTGATTTTGGCGACCTTTCCCTTTTTAAATAATATAGTAGCTCGAGCTATATATATATTTATAATATATATATAATATATAAATATTATCTATAAGGTTTATTTATATGAGGTATATATATAAGGTTTATCCTTATAGGTTCGGAGATGCCTTTTCTTCTAGGCGTTACACACTGCGTGAGAGGAGCATATTACAAGGGTATAATAATAATGGACTTCATTTAGTTTGTTCGCTCAAAAATAAAGCCCAATTGGAAGAGATTTTGAGTAACTACGTCCTATTGCCTGTTTCATACATTACGAACAGAGTGTTGCGCAGTCGGTAATTGCCAAGTGCAACATTTTAACTGGTTTGACTTAATGTTCTGTAACTTTTGTCACAAAGCAGCGAAAATTGTTTGAATATCATTTGTTGTTGTCGCTTTGGTTGTTGTTGTTTTTGTTATTGTTGTTGTCGCTTTTGATAAAGATAAACTGCGCTTTTTCGTCGAACTACAAATCTGTAGCTGATTTTTTTTTATTTCAGTTGAAATTTGTTTAGAGTTTTGCTACAAATTTTGTTTTGCGTTTTGTAAATTTTGTTTTTGTTTTTTTTTTTTTTGTTGCGTTGATTTTATTTTTTGCACATTTTGGTGATAAGATAAGCGACCTTCTGACGGTTGGGCCTTGCTTAGGAGCGAAGCCATACGAAATGGTTTAACAAATACTGTTAAATGAGCGCGCGCGTGCCGCACGTCCGCTGCCCCGCCCGAGGCCCCCTTCCCCAGCCCCCTTTAGATAATGGTTGGGACAGGAGCCAGGGAGAACGACGGGGTTGATTTGCCAGCCGCAGCGTGTGAGTCATGAATACGGCAAGTCCATTAAAGGTGAATCATTTAGCCGTCCATCGCATTTGCACATTTGTCCATCTATCTGGTATCTGGGGCGCCCTTGACCCGACGCCGTTGCCATTCTTTTTCGTTTCTGGCCAGATACATTTTGTATCTTTGTATCTTTTGCAATTTCGGACATTAAGGGCAGCGCAGCCGAAATGCATGGTGAAAGTCGGCGGCGCTGGCGATGCTTGTGTGAAAATGCTGGCCCACAACTTGTATGCAACCCCTCCCCGAACGCCTCTCTCCCACGACCAACACACGCCATTGTTTGTAATTGTCAAGTGAGTGGGAGAGGGGCAGGGGTACGGAGGAGGGGTAGGGGGGAGGCGGAGGGTAGGGGGTATCTTTAGTGCATGTTGCTTATGCTTAATTTCTTTTCTATTTTTCTATAGTTTGCTGCTTTGCCTCACGTTTCGCTAGCCAAATATTGTTTTTTTTTTTCGCTTATATATTTATTTTTTTGCTCTTGACCATGTTGGCAAACTTGTTTGAAAGCCTAAACACGACAGCCCGCCGCCCCGTTGCGCGGCCCTCCCATTGTCTAACACAGAAATGTAGCCACAGATACAGATGCAGCCACAGCTGCAGCCACAGTTGCATAGAGCTGTAAGTGCAACGGTTACTTGCAACTGGCGAGATTTGAAAGTGGACGCGAACGCGGATTTTGGAGAGCATCGTGAGATTTTTGGCACACATGTGTCCGACAGAAACGCCAAAGCAGAACGGAAATGAAAAGTGGACGCACACGAAGCCGAAGTCTGAGACAAAGCACAAATTAAAGAAAATCGAGCGAGCGAGGTAGCGAGAAGGAGCGAGGGAGACAGCGAGAAAGGGGGCCATTCGACGGGTGGGGGGCATAAAAATGTCAAAATGGTCACGCTTACGTGCGCCTAGGCAGAAAATTGTGAACCTCGCAAACGGAGGAGCGTCGTGAGAACGAACGCGTCTAGGAACAACAGAAAGAAACCAAAAAACAAAAAAAAAACAAGGTTGTAGTCGGGTATAAGCGACTGCGTAACACTCGCTCACAGGCCAAAATTTATTACGAGACATCAATCAACAATCCCTGGAAGATTCCATAAGCAGATCCGAGGAGATTTTTGAACAGGCTTTGGTTTAACTCACAGGCTGAAGAAAAAATCTTAACACTTTATCGCTTATAAACATATCCAAGTCTCTCACTTGAATAGCGTCTGGCGTCGGGCGGACAGCTAATATACCCGTTTCTACATTGTGAACGAGTACAAAAAAACAGACAAGAAGAAAGAGAGAGCGTCCAAGCGTGCAAGGGCTGCTCATGAAGATCGGCCACAGGGCAAATGGAGAGGAAAGCAGAGAGAGAGAGAGAGAGAAAGAAAGAGAGAGAGAGAGAATAGAGAGAGAGAGCGCGAATGAGAGCAATAGAGAGTGAGAGAGACAGAGAAATATAGGGGAAGGGGCATAATAAATGATTAAGTGATCTGATAATCAAATTGGACGACTTGGACTGAAATAAAAAGAATGACAATGACAAGTTCCTGTGGGACCCGCCCAAGGGGAAGCCAGAGGTAGGATTTGCCAGAATGAACAAGTAAAAGTGCTCTAGTCGGGAGTACCCGACCAACAGCAGCTCGATAGCTATAAAATGAAAGCAACTTGATCTGCAAATACAATTGCATAATCTAAATGTCAAATTTGATGGCTATAGCTCTTCAAGCCTATGAGATTTGCTCAAAAACAGAACTTCGATATCGATTTTTATCGATTGCACCGATTGGAAACGGGGCAAGCTATCGAAAACAAACTCGTGCTGCGCATCTCTAGTTTTTATATTGATATTATATTAAAATATTTAATCAGCTGTCACAACTAGAAGTTTATATACATATGCATAACATGTATTTGTTTATTGATAAAAACATTTTAATCAATTGCAGGCGAATAACCGAACACAATTTCAAGGCTAATCGCAGTTTAAGACGTACGTAAGTCAAGTTGCCTTTGATTTTATATTAACAGAGCAAAGATTGTCGATGGGTTTTCACGCTTAACAGCGACTGTCAACCTTGACACGCAATATTACAATTTTGACAAGGACGACACCCAAACAACTGGTCACATTCCCTGTGGGCGTGTAACTCGTCCAACTGCATTCATGGTCAAGTTGCCAGTTGTCGGTTGCCAGTTGCCAACTGGCAGCTGCTTCTTGTCCAAGCCCCTGCCGCTGTCTACGCCCCTGCCGCTGACTTTTGCTACCTGACTAGCAGGGGCTCATTTGGCTAATAGAACAATTATCGACGCCTACCGGAGTTTGACGACAAGCTGTATGGGGTGTTACATAAACCTCACACTCGCTCATAATGCTGATGTTAATGATAACGTTAATGATAATGATGATGATAATGATGATGATGATGATGATGATGGTGGTGGACAGCAGAAGCAACAACAAGCATATCAGCTGAAGCAGGTTCAGAACTCAAATTTTATTTGTTGTTATGCCCATACATTATTTTCTCGTATATAAAAAAAAACTGACCCAGACACGAAACATCCGGTTCTTGCTTATCTCCGAAAATGTATATTGTAAAGTCCATATCGAAAGTCTCAGAAGAGTACCAATAAGCCTCGGGGCTTTATGAATGCTATTGAGCCTATAGATAGGATAGTTGAGCTTGACAGCTCCGAAGAACGAAATATTTGATCTTCATCAAAGATCTTTATAATTGCCTGTTGCCCACAATCTATAGTTGGAAAAAGTTTCCATAAAAAACACCTCTTGCAAAATGTATACCTTTTTCTCTTCCCATGGCCGGAATTTAAATGGTAATAGGAACGGCCGAAGCGATTCTCAATCCATAGAAAAGTTACATATTGAAAGCCTTAGAAGAGATCTATAAAACCGCGAAGAATTGAATGGATTCGTCAAAAGGGTTTGGAATTGGAATAGACTTGATGCAGATGGTGGGATTCAGTTTGGTTTTCTGTTCAATTGTATTCTTCTAAAACCTTCAACTATAACTAGATTACACTGATTTAAAATCTACCCCTTCTACTGAACTAACCGGCCACCGCGCGAGCCCTGTGCAGAGTTCTGTTTGGAGGAGCGACCTGTTCGCCTGTGAGGCGCACGCGGATCCAAATCATTCTGAGAGCCAAAACCATGTGGCCTGCCCGGCTTAAGGCCACCAGAGATGGTCTGCTGGGACCTATGATGATTGCCATTATTCAGCCCATACATGTCATAGAACTCGCTGTCGCCCAGGCGGCCCATATGGAGATCGCTATAAAGCGAATATCCAACCTCGGATGGCATCATTGTGTGGCCCGCAAGCAGTTCCATATACACAGCGTGCAAGGCATCGTCAAGGGCAACTCTGGTCTTACGGCGCCATCGGCAAATGGAAAAGACGAACATGGTCGTGGACAGTAGAAAGCGGCAACAGAAAATGGCCAGCACATCGCCAGGTGAGAACTTGGCAAACAGCCTATTGAAGCTGATCCAGGTGAAAGTTACGGCCAGATATTGCATCACCAGGCACTCGACCATGTATACCAGCAATCCAAAGAAACGATAGATGCGATATGGACTCTGCTGTTTGATCATCGTTGGATGCATCAACAGCAACAGCACGGAGCAAATGAACAGTATGGAGGTTAAGTCCGGTTCGTGGCCATCCGAAGGCCGCCACAGGAGTTCACGGATGTGCAGAAATAATGCTGCGAAAAGTGTGATTAAAAATGGAGCCATTTTCACAAGACTCGAAATTTTAAAAAATGTTCAAGAAAATGTGCACACACAAACAAATAAAAATGGAATGACATTTTACAAGCAATAAATAAGCTCGAAACTGGACGATGCCTACTAGGATTGGGAAAGTGAATTGTGTAAGCAACACATGTTAATCATGTTATTAAACATAATAGCACTTGATATTAGCTTCATGTGCGTTACACATTAATTTCACCTGAGTTCCACCTGTGTATCGTATGAGCATCAGAAATAATCTCAGCTCCACATAAATTTGAACGTTCTTTATAGGATTCACTCGGTCCACATGCTTGCCACCCATGATAAAATGTCACACTGATTGGCTACAATGCAAGCTTACAAATAGGATCCACATTAAATATGTATAAGATCCGCAAAACTCCATCTGAGATTCGCACAGACTTCGCGTAGGATCCATATAGATGTACATATGTAGGTTCCACATCAAGCCCACATAGACGCCATATTGAATCCATATGCACTCCACACAATATGCGCATAAGAACTGCGTAGTATCCACATAGATCCCATAAAAGTTACGTATTATATTCCACATAAAGTCCACATAGATTTCACAAAATATTCACATGAGATACATATAGACTCCATATATATGCCTCATAAGCTACACATGGATTCCAACAATATATTCCACATAATATCCTTAGACTTCGCAATAATTCCTCATACATTCCACAAAACATTCACGTAGGTTCTGCATACGCTACACATAGTTGCCACAACAGATCTACACATAATCCCCACAAGATCTACATAGTAAAATGCCATTAAGTTGTATTCTATTGTTTCTGGCATTACTCGCACAGTTTATATGTAGGTTCCATATGTCATGTTTCGCGACGTGAGCTGCACACGGACTTCGCTTAAGATTCACATGCCCTGCAACTAACATCTACACAGGCTACACATAAAATCCGTATAAAATACGCATTAGATCCTTATACATTCCCCAAAATATTCACACAAGACCGACATGGACTCCATATATTCCTCATTAGCTACACGTTGATTCCCTATCAAATCCCCAAACATCCTGCAAAAGATCCACAAAGACCACGTAGCAAAAAACCATGAGGATTTCTATAGTTTCTGGTATAAGTCGTATGTACGTTCCATATGGCATGTTTAACACATAGCAAATGCTAATGCGCAATTATTCCACACTTTTGCAGACACAATTCCCATGCATATTCCGCGTATTTGCCGTGTCAAGTCAAGCAAACGGAAGGCAAAGTATTTGGCTTAACAACCTGCAGATGACAATGAGCCCTAATGGATGAGTGCGGGAATGGGCAAAAGAATGGGTTTCGGGTAAAAGGAGGAACAAGGAACGAGGTACGTGGTACGTGTAAACGAAAAGCCAAAGGATGTGCATAGCAGATGCCAGCCATACAAAGGCAACGTGGCGGACGCTAGAAAGCGACCCAACCAAACCAAACCCAACCCAACCCAAACCCAAAACGACAAGCGCCATTCGCTGCGGCTCCTGGCTGCAAGCGCGATACGCAAATAAGCAACAAGGACGCGAAACAGGCGAAAACGCCAACGAGGCCAAGCAGGGCTCAAAAATGTCAAGGCCCTTAGGGCTTGGTGGTCCTGGCAACCCTTTTGCCAAACGCCAAACGAGGACAATAACAATCCAGTTAAAATTCGATGGCAAATAGCGCCGAGCGCCATCGTCGTCATCGTCTCCACCTGAAGATTCATTGAATTGCGAATTTCTTCCATGAACAAAAAAAGAATCCTGCCAGCAAATTGTTTGTCGTATAAAATGCAAGCCAACCCAACCATTGTTTTTTCATGCTGAACCAATTATGCAACGGCCATGAACCAGTTCAAAACTGGCCAGGTTTAAGTTTCGAACATTTCTCTAAATAGTTTCCTTTAGGCGACGCTCTTAACACTCGGCAAGCGGCTTTTCAAAATCACTTAGTGGAAACGAGTGCGATTTAAAACAGCTTGTTCTTAACATCGCAATCTTTTTTTAAGACACGTAAGACATTTTCTAATCATCATATGTGTCTCTTTTCAATATCAAGACTTGTCAGCTCTTGCGATTCCTAACGAAAATGTATTATGACTTCTAAGGAAAACGACAAGGCTTTCATTTTCTCTGCATTCGACTGAAAATTGTAGAAATTCACCCAAACAGGCGAAAAACGGGTGAAAACAAAGATTTTATGTCCATTTGCAGATTTGTGAGAATAGTAAAACTCGCAAATGCTAAGTTTGATAAAAATATCTTGGGAAACATAATATTTACCATATAAGAACCTACTTTTCTAACGATCGTTCTTATGGCAGCTATATTATATAGTGGTCCGATTCTCAGCTCCTAATCCTGATCTGGAATATACATATAAACTTCATGGGATCGGAGATATTTGCTAGTTGCCAAGTTTTGATAAATAACAACTTTAGCCCAGCTTCAATATGCAAGTATTTACGGCTTGCAATATTTGCAGTACGACGGGCAACGTTTAATTAAAGGTTAAATGTTTCATTAAAATGTTAAAAATACATTAAAAAAAACCAAGGTTTGCAGCAAAGCCTAGGTTGATGGCTGTGAAATACCAGCTTCATGAACCGAACCTTAAGGCAGGAAGTTGGCTCGAAACGTAATTCGAACTACAAGAACTTTTTTTTTGAGGGTTCGCAGGGTTGATAAAACTTCATTTTTCGGTTATATCGATTTATTTTAAATTTATTTAAGGACAAGCTCAACCTCCCTTCTCTCTGTCTCCCTTCCTCTCTCCCCCTCTCCCCACTGGCATCCTAGTTGCATTTGTTACTAGATGTTGCATCTTAATTATGCTGCTGCCACAAAAATACTTTGTCCAATCTGCACGACCATGTAAGCTGGAATATTAACACTGCAATTATTGTCGGTACAGGTTGGCACTTGCCATCTCCCTTACCCCTGCGCCACACTCTTTCTCTCTCTCTCACGCTCTTGTACTTTCTGTCTCAGCTCTGCTGTTGCCTGTTGCCAGCAGCATTTGCCGTGGCTTTGCGTGTCAAATCAGATTTTGTTAACTTTGTGTTGTTGCCACAACACTTCTGTGCACAATTCTTTCGGCTTCAACACCTTTCAGCGTGTGTGCGTCTGTGTGTTCGATTCTTATCGAGAAATGGCAAGTTAATTGCTCACGAGCTGAGAGCCACATTCATTTGGGCCCTGCCAGAGCGCCCGACCGAAAATGGATACGAGCTTGACGAAAAATTCTCACAGAATGGGGGCGAATCAAACAGGTGCACAGGGCAAACAAAATGGCCAACGCCAGGAAACGGAAACGCAGCCATCAGCCATCAGCGAGCATGAACCGCAAAATTGAAATGTGCGTGCACTGAAATTGCGTTTTCAAAGGGGGAAAACATCCATGCACATACACAAGGATACCCACTGGCCCAATTAGTGCTGTGTGTGTATGTGTCCTTGGTGTCCCGTTGGATACACCAAAGGTCAGCTGCTGCTGCTGCTTTTGTTGCTATTGTTTCTGCTGCTGCTGCTGTTGCTGTTGCCATCATCCTGAATGAGGTTTGTGTCCGCCGCGCTCCCAAGTGAATAATGAATGCAAATTCGATTTCGTTGTTTCTGACTGCATCCCATCGAACAAGGTTTGTGGCTTTTATATGCCTGACTTTGATGCCCTTGCCGAAAGATATATTGATTTGGCAAAGATATGTATCTAAAAGATACAGAAGCAGACAACTCTGACGCCAAATACTATATATATTCCTGATCAGTATCAACCCAACTAAGGTCAAAGATCAGATCAACTAGTTCGTCAGCCGCTACGCCGAAAAGCTGCTGCGATCTTCAGGGTCCATCCATCCAAAGGTAACACCCCGGCAACCTTTCTACGAGACATCCATTAAATACCTTACAGTTTTGGGCTCTATCTTCAGTCCCCTGCATTGTAAATATTCCATCATTGTGAATACCTTCCAATGTAATCAGCAGATAAGCTACCAAATTGTTACTTAACCCCTTATTTCACAGTCTTGTGCTTGGCAGAGATTGTTTTTGTTATTACTATATAGAGCATATATATATTTGAAGGCAGACTCGATCCAAAAATGAGTTGTTATAGAAATCTTTTTCGTTTTTCTCGATATCTTAACTAAACTTAGCAATGACGAGCTTTACTTTGCTCCCAAATTATCAACAAAACCCCTAACAAATCGGTCAGATATGTCGCCAGGCTTTCTAAGCCAAATATCTGTAAGGGTATTTAATCTTCGGTGTGCCGAGCACAGCCGTTCGTTCGGTTCCTGTTCAAGTGCGTTAATCACACAATCGCAGATTTACCAAAATTTCAAATTGACTGCAGGCGCAGGTATGATTGAGATAAATGGAATGCAACTGGCCTAACTCTGGCTTTTTCAATTTCCGATCAAATATTGATTACGCCTAACTAACCTCAAAGATGGTTTCCATAATCCGATTTAACCCATTTGTGAGTGAGTGCGGCACGAGCACGAGCTCTTATTGTTCCCAAAATAACATACTTGAACTCTATTTAATGTTAAAACAAATATATTTCGATTAAAGACTTAAACACAATTAAGGCTAGGCTAGCTTTATGCAATTCCAGGTCAATATAGCTTGAATAATATTCAAGATTTAAATTTGAGGTTAGTTTTATGTGCTAACCTAACCATAAAGCTAAGATTGTACAATTATTTTTATACCCTGAACCCATTCAAAATGGGTAAAAGGGGTATAATGTTTTTGTGCAAAATGTAAATGTATGTAACAGACAGAAGGAAGCATCTCCGACCCCATAAAGTATATACATATATTCTTGATCAGCATCAATAGCCGAGTCGATCTAGCCATGTCCGTCTGTCTGTCCGTCCGTCTGTCCCTATGTATGAACGCAAGAATCTCAGAACCTATAAGAGCTAGAGACTGAAATTTTAGCTGTGGGTCCTCCTAGTGCCTACGCAGATAATCCGATAATCGATAACTTACTCCGTTTCCAAACAATCGATAACAATCGATATCGACATCCTGTTTTTTGAGCGATTTTGGTAAATAATAAGAGCTAGAGTCACCAAACTATACATCTAGCTTCTAGAATAGTATATATATCTGCATTTGGTGTTGGAAGAAGAGGGTTCAGGGTATCCCCTAGTCGGGAGCTCCCGACTTTATTAATTCCAATACTTAATAAAAACTCAAATAGATACATAAGAATTATTATAATTAATAATGTTATATGTACAAAAATATACAACAAAAAAGGAAAGTAAGAATATCTTCGGCACGTGGAAGATTTAATATCCTTGTAGACCATCGCCTTACGGTCTAGCAAACATGTGAGTATGGTAAAGCTCTTAAATGCTAACTTTGATGAAAACATCTGTGGTAACAGAATATTGATGATAATAGCTTTAAAACTGAAAGACCAGTTTACATAGAAACAAACAGACGGAAGGATGGACGGAGGGACGGACGCAGGGACGGACGGAGGGACAGACAGGGCTATTTCAACTCAGCTCTTGATGCTGATCAAGAATGTATATGCTTTATGGATTCCTTCAATGCGTTACACATTCCATGACAGAATTATAATACCCTCCACAGGGCTATAAGAAATAGGTTTTATAGCGTTCCTCAAGCCCCTACAATCAGGTATTTACGGTATATACAGCTATCCCAGGGCCTACGTATCTGACGTATCTGCCGATGTATCTGATGCCTTAGTTCAGAGCACTCCGATACGTGTGCTAGTTTTTTGAAAATAGTTTTAAGCCATAAAAATGGCATACGAAATAAGAAACAGTCGTAATTTAAATAAGTATTACTTGATATTATAGTACATATTTTCGTAGTGTTTGATTTAATGATAATCCGCATGAATTTAAATTTCTCTGCTTGAAAAACGCACACACACGCACGCATGTATTCTATTTATGCGCACATTTGTGTGCATGCATATGTGCATGCATATATGTATGTGTATATGTATGTGCATATGTATACACATGTACGTATGCATGCATGCATGCATGTGGACTTCATAAACTACCAGAGCTAATCATTGTGTCAGTTAGGTAACTCGGCATGGGCACATGGTGCAGGTCACGTTCGGCTGGTGGCCAGGCTATCATGTCTCCTAAATTTCTCCCAATTTCATAAGAGATACCCCCCCCTCCCTCCCCCCCTTCCTGCGCTCCTGCTGCTCGGCTGTTGCAAATCCACACTCAATTTTTTTATGTGTCACATTGAGTTATTTTCAACGCGAATTTTCGAAATATATTTTGTCGAACATTCGCAGCGCCTGTGGCCAGCTGATGCAGTTACGGGCGGGCGGCGGGCGGCGCAGCATTGAGAGGGGAAGGGAATTTGTATTTTCGATATACATATGTATGTATGTATGTATGTATGTATGCATGTATGCATTCCCGTTCGCATTCACATTCTTCTGACGCTGCTTTTCTCTTATTGCATACGCGCTTCTTTTTTTTTTTGGGGGGGGCCTCTTTTTATTATTTTTTTTTTTTGTTTTTTCTTTCTTTCTTGTTGCTGTTGTTGTTTCTTATGCTCATTTTGTGCTTTGCTTTTTTGGACACTGCCAGCGATGGCATTTTTGTGGCCTAAATGCAGACGGTTGGCATAGGGGCGGAATGGGGGGCAATGGGTGACTGAGGATTGGTTGTTGCAATGTGTCAGCGCCAGTTGCCTCAATGAATCTGTTTACAATTTCCACTTTGTTGTCTTGCCCTCTCGCTCTCGCTGCCGCAGCCTTGTGCGCTGTCTCTGTCGCTCTAGTCAAATGTACGGCTTTGTATGTCGATTTGTATACAGCACATGCCACATGAATGTTGCACGACGTGCTGTGCATGTATGTCTGTGTGTGTGTGGCTTGCGCTGATAGCTGATAACAGTTAAGAGCTTAGAGCCAAGCGAGTGGCCAAACAAACAGAGCCCAGCGATGCAAGAAGAAGAGAGGCAGAGACAGGCGACGGGCAGGCAAAAGCCACCGCCCACTGGCGCGACTTTTTGCAAGCTTGCAAACGATTCTAAACACACACACACACAGACACACACACACACGCACAAGCACCGTTAAACGGTGACAGACTCAGCAAAAAAAGCGGTTGCAGGCAGCAACGGCAGGCAGCAACGACAATGTCAAACAAAAACTCGAACGAGTTGCCAGCGCAGCCAACGACTTCTAATAAAAACCGGGACGGCAACAACGAAAGCGTTGCAGCAGGAAAATTGTTCAAGAAAATTCTTAAAAGAAATTAGCAAAAAAAAAAAGATGTATAACAAAAAAAAAAAAAAAAAAAAAAACAACAAAAAGAAAAGACAAAAACAACAGCAGTAGCAACAACAAAACTGAAACTAAAACAAACGACGACAGCGTTGCGATTTTCTGCCGTTAGCTTTTTATGCGGCGCGCAGCGTAAAGCTCAACGTCTCGAGAGCCGCGCCATTTCAGAGAGTGCAAGATAAAGAGCGTAAAATCGGTATGCGAATGAGAGAGAGCGCGGAATGGAGAGCGCAGCACGAGCCGCGACTTGGCGCTCACTGCTGCTGCTGCTGCTGCTGCTGCTAGTGCAGCGCTTCCTAAAGAAGACAAACTGCAGCGAACAAGTCACAATGTCACCCGACAAAAGTATCGCAAATGATTTGACTTGCAGTGCAAGACAACTTTTTAAGGATTAACTTTTTATATAAGACGAATTCATTGTGTTTAATAATTAAATAATGCAACATCATTTGTATGAAAAAATGAATATAAAATATCCATGTTCTTTTTCCATTAAATTGTGAACATTATTATCGCAAAATTGCGTAATACATGTTCAGAAAAGCAGGAAAACAGTTAGATATGACCAACATGAGAATAGGAAATCAAAAATCTGAACTATTTAAAATATTGAACTCACGCTGATAAAAGTTGCTAAGCAAAAGTAACAGAAAATAAGCTGGAAATAAAAGAATTTTAGCACCAATAAAAAAAACTTAAAATATTGAGAATTCATATGTAAGCAGAGGCGACGTTAAAGCTATCTATATTTTCTTTTATTCAAATAAATATAAAATTAATTTTCATTTAACATTCACAGTAATGTTGCTTTATAAAACAAATAATTACCAAATAGCAATATTTTGTTGGTAATTCATTAGTACTATTTATTGTTCGGAACATTTTCGTGAGGAACGCTTTTGTCGCCTGTTTTTATACACGAAGAGAATTTTGAGTCGCAATCGCAATAATGTCGTCAGCCGGATGCTTAGCTAGCTTTTTCTCAATAGAATAAAAGAATAAAAGCAAAAACAAAAAAAAGCCTCGTAGCAACAAAATAGGCGAGTGCGAAAGAAGCAGAGAGAGAAAGGAGCGATAGAGAAAGTATCAGCGCAAAAGGGGTAGGGAGGAAAAGAACGCGGCGCAGTTAAAAAATTGCGTTGTTCATAAATCAGTCTCAATTAAAATTAACTGGAAAATGCAACGCTAATTAGATCTGCGGTCAGCACTATGCTTGGGGCACTTTACGTCTGCGGCTACGACGGCTCCTGGACCTGAATCTGACTGCATCGCACGGCGCACCGAACCGGCCGTCATTTGGGCGGGGCGTCGCGGCGCGGCGCGGCGCGACTTGGCTCGGAGGCACCGAATTTTTGTTGGGCATACATATGTCTGTATGTGTGATTTACAATTTGCAGGAAAAACAATGCGGCATTTGTTTAATAACAATTAAAATAATAGCAGTCACAACAGCAACAACAACAACAAGAACAACAAGAACAACAACAACAGCAACGGCAGCCACAACACGCCGACAAACGTAGCGAACAAGCATGACAATAATTGCCAGTTGTTGTTGACTGCTGACAACAACATGCGAGACGAAATGCCGACAATAACAGCACAGCACAATAACAAAAAGAATAATACAAAAAAAAAAAAAAAAAAAACAACAACAACAATTATCTATCAGCAGCACGCGCGACACACGTTACGTATACGCAATACATGGCTAGCCCGCTCATCATACGATAAACAACATCATCATGAACGTGATTATCATGAGATGTCGTCATTATCATCTTCGTATTCCAACCACAAACGTCGTCGGCATCGTTGCCGTTGCCGATTCGTTACGTTACGTTGTCGTTCCGACGTCTAAATGAGCACTAAAACGTAACTCAACGACGCAGACGATGCCGGGCAGCCGGCACAGTCAAAAAAAAAAAATAAATAAAAAAAAGTAATAACAACAACAGCAGCATATAAAACTATCCTTGCTGCACTCTCTGCGCGCTTTTATTCGCTCTCATTCTCTCTCTCTCTCTCTCTCGCGCGCGCATTCCTGACGTTTATCAGCAGTTTGTAACAGAGACGCAGCAGCCAAAAGAAGCAGCAGCCAAAAGAAGCAGCGGCCGCAGCTTTTGGGGGCGTCAAGGCGTCAGGACAAAAGGCAGAGCAGCACGCTCTCAATTTCGCGTATATGATTGTATGAAGGTGTGTGTGTGTGTGTGTGTGGTTGTGCCTTGGTATGTGTGCACTTCAGCATGGATGAACGAACGTCAAATAGAACATGTGCTAATGAATTATCAACTGTCGGCACAGCGTAAACGTTAGAGCGGACAGGGCGACGAATGGACAAGGATAAATGAATGGATGAGGGGATAATAAAAAATAAAAAAATAAATACAAATAAATATATATGTGTAAGATATATATATATATGTATATGTGTAAAAGCATGCGACTTTATCTGGGACAATCCAAATGGTAGCCTACTTAATAGAGGGAGAGAACACTGCAATCAACGGCAAATGAATAACAGCTTAATGAATGAGTGCATTCACACTGAACGCAATGTAAACGTGTCATGAATCCATTTTTAGACCAATTGACACTATAACTGATGTAAGCTTATGACTTATTTGATCAGAAGATAAGGGACTACTGTTTGCACAATGACTGTGAATCGATAAATTGATTGCAATATATATATATATATTATTATTTATCTCATAGCAAGAGCCGTTTCTTATGGTATTTTATTCCAGGGAGTTTTACTTTAAAACTTGATCTTGGCCTCTGCATTACTCATATCCCTAATTGAGTACAGGGTTTTAACGCTATCCGATTGGAAAGTATATCGATAGACGAATGCCTAGTGTTAATTCAGACTATCCCATACGTTTCTATACCATATTACCATATTTCTCCAATTCAATTTGATATCTGAACTAAGCAAACGGTGAATTTTATAACAAATGCGCTCAATAAAAATCGAGATGTATATATTATATATATATACATATATGCATAGGAATATCGATAGTTAGGCGTTGACAGAATGTTTTCATTATTAACCTTGGGCTTGGCGCGCTATTAAATCATCTACAGACTCTGAAAAGTTATGTAGCACACTTTTAGGCGCCTGCAAGCGGCAACTTTCTGTAAGCTGCATATGTATTAGTCTGTCTGTGTAACATGCCTCCTTGTGGTTATATATATTCATATGTACGATTATATAAGTGTGTGTGTGTGTGAGTGTGTGTGGTTTTGTGAAGTTGTGTGTGTGTGTGTGTGTCTGTACCAAAAGGTAAATGACATCAATGGAGGTTGGCTGGCTGCTCAGTCGCGAACGGGCGCTGACTGCGACTGCGACGGCGACTGCGAGTGCAGCGTGTTTACTTTTTGCTTGCATTTTCTGGTCTCTGGTCTCGGTTTCCGTTTGCTGCTTGCCTGCTTACAGTTTCCGGCTTTAGCCGACACACACACACACACATACGCACACACATACATCTGTATACACACAGCGACAGAGTTTCTATGCGCGCGCCTAAATGTATGCAATGATTTTTTCTTCATTTTTAAGCAGCCTGCACCAACGCTGCAGATGAGGGCGGCACACACACATACACACATACACACACACACACACACACACACGTTTTGAAGTTTGCAGCTTTGGCAAGCTCTTTAATAACTAATCAGAGCCAAAAAGTGGGCCCTGCCTGGCGGGCAATCGCCAAGTTATCCCTTGCGTTGAAAACTTTTTGGAAACAGCAGAAATTGCCGCTCATTGTTTGCTGATAACTGAAATCAATGCAGGCGTTGCAAAGGGGGCGTGGCAAGTCAGTGTTCAAGTTTTGGCCCTTTGCCAAAGAAATGAAATTCTATAAAATGTTCATTTCCAATTTATTATCGAACGTCAAATGCTCTAACATCATTTAGACCATGATAAAAACATTTGCAAGACATTTAGTTATAAAATTTTTGAATTCCAAACGTTTCCATAAGAAACCTAAGTGTTAACTTTAATATTTTCAAATGTAACCGTATTGAAACAAAATGGGATTTTTAAGATGAATTTTCGTACCAACTTTAGATAGAACAAGAGAAACGAAGTGGAACCAATTCTCTATGGCTTTTGGACAGTGTCAGTGTACATTTGCAACGAAATGGAATGGAATAAGCGTAACGACAAGTTAAAAAGGAACATAGTGAAATTTGAACGTATTGGAATTAAAAAAAAAAGAATTCGCGTGTGTTATAAATTGGAAATGGAACATTCAAAATCGGGTCATTTTATATCAAATTTGAAAAAAAGATTTCGCATGTTACAAAACACTTCATGAATATACATTGTTTATACTTAAAGCGTGTGGAACGAAGTGGAAATGAAACAGACTTTAAATATATTATGCGTCCTTTGGTATAGTCTACCTTAATTTTGCTAGATTTCTTTAATTGTTGCTTCAATGGATGGGAACGTTGGAATGGAACACTCAAATAATATATATTGTTAGATGAACAGTATGACCAAGCGAACCATTGGATAATTCGGATACTTTTAATACCCTCTCCTTGTGAGGGGGCATAACAAAGGGCAAAATTTCTTTTTGGGCCAACCAACCAAGGATAAAGTTTGTTATGTAAAATATTTTGGTCTCTTTGAACCGGCGACTTACCGCTGGGATCGTGATGTGGTGGCGGCAGACCCGCCTGCTGTTGCTGATGCTGCTGATGATGATGATGGGGGTTGGGCGCACAGAATGCGCTTGAGCCGCCGCCCAGCGTTGGCGGTGGCCCAGCGGGCGGGGGTGGCGGATATGCGCTGGCCCTATACGAAGGCGGCGGTGAGCCAACATCGCATCGATCCGGCGGCACCGTGGGCGGACCACCTTGTGGCGGCGGCGGACCGTAATGGGCCTGCGGCGGCGGTCCGCCATAATGATGAGGCGGCGGTGGCGGACCACCATGATACTCTGCCGCCTGCTGGTAATGATGGGCGTGTGCCGCATGCGCTGCATGAGCGGCCGCATACTGATGCTGATGATGCATATGCAGCACCCCGCTGCCGGCGGGCGCCAACTGATGGGCATGGTAAGCGGCAGCGGCCGCGGCAGCTGCAGCCGCAGCGGCTGCATAAGATGGCGGCGGCGGTCCATGATGATCCGGCGGCATATGCTCCGTATGCAGGCCCAGATCCGGCGCATGATACATGCCCGCGCTGAGCGGCTCGCCCGGCAGCAACACGTGCGGCGGCGGCGGCTGCACGGGCAGCGGCGGTGAGCTGTGCGCTGCAAACGGCAGAGATGAAAATATAAGAATGTTGTCAATCATGATTGAATGGCAGCTAACAACTGCATTTAATTGAATGTAAATCGTTGAATGAAATGCATTTCGTTTGCAATATTGGCATTTCGTTAAAAAAAAATTAGGCATCTTAATAAGTTTAACTATTTTATTCAAACTCATAGTCCGAATGATTAACATATTTTGAAAAAGTCGATATATATGTTTATTCTGCTTAAATAACAGTATATGATCTCAAGATTCATCCAAATTCGAATGACATTTTCAACATTTTTCACATTCTACCATTATTAGCATTATTCAAGTGGAAAGCCAGTTGGCAAGATAATTATCGGCGTTGCCATATAGTTTGAAATAGCCAAAACAAACGGTAAATGAATTGTCAGCGTTGCCATACTCTTAAGAATCGAATATGTAGTACTTTGTTGAATTGGGATAAAACCAAAAGATACTGAATGCATACAAAAAATATGCTCTGTACACAAAGTGGAAAAGGGAATATGGAAATATATCCGTATTCGGTTCGAGTAAACGCAATTTATTCGGCACTATTGAAACTAACAACTCGAAACGTGAAGTCATGCCTGTTGAGCTCCTCTAAGGAGGAAACAAGTGCAATCGATTATCGATTGTTTTTTTAGATTGGCCTAAAGTTTATCGTTACAAAAGTAGGTACCATTAATCGAAATACTTTTATTCAAATTTTAAACTATTAAATTCTCTATTCGATTCTGAAGTTGATCGGCGCATAAAAGCATGAGCAATTCAACGACTGTGAGCGTTGCCATATCATCAAATTATACCAAGATTTAGTTCTTTATTCGATTCTATAAATTGAATTAATCGAAATCATTTAATTACATTTTGAGCGTTGCCATATTATAAAAGTTTTCGAATATTTATGTTTCAATTTGATTGTCAGTGTTGCTATATTTTTCAAATTTTAAAAATTGAAATTTGATTCTAAATTTTATCGGTGCAAAAGTATATGCAAATAATCGGCATATTATTCAATTTTCAGCTTTATCATCTCAAGTTAAAATTTAAAAATATTAAAATTTTTGTTCAATTCTAAAGTCAATCGAAATCTTTTTATTCTATTGTCAGCGTTGCCATATTATTAAAATTTAAAAAATTATAAAGTTGTAATTGAATTATTTTTGAATTTGTAACTTACCCTCACTGAGACCGGAACTGGCACCAGGTGGCAGCATGCTGGATAGAGCGCTGAGTGGCGTATAGGATTTGGGTGGCTCCACGGAGCCGGGTCGCAGAAGGCGCTCCTCGGTAACGCTGGACTGGACACGATACTGCATTTTACAGTATGCCTCCTGGGCGGCACCATTGCTGGCATTCACATAGACGCCGGTAATGGTGACATCCGTGTCCTGAACAATGACCACACTGGATGACGTTGGACGGCTGCAGTCCTTGGCATCTTTGGCGCTGCTCGAATCGCCACGATAGCCAGTTGTTGTGATAGTAGTGTCCGTATTCGTCTCCTTGGTCTCCTTGGAGTACTTGGAATCGTTGCTCTCCTCGATCATATTGCTCTGCGGCTTGTTGCTTAATGCCGCATCCTTTAGATCCTTTAGCTCTTTGGCCTCCTTGGACTCTCTGGTGTCCTTATCTTTGCACTCTTTGGGCTCCTTTTTGATGTGCAGCTCGGCTTGGGCTTTGGTCGCGCTCGTAACCCTGGTGACCTTCGTAACCGTCGGCCTTATGGTTTCCAGCTCATCGTAGCTCTCAAAGCTGCTGCAATCGCTGGCCAAATTCTTGTCCAGATGCCGTTCCACTTCGTAGGTGGCCGCCACAATGGCGCTGGCATTGAGGCTGGCCATGCGTTTGCGCGCCAATATGCCCTTATAGTCGCCAATGAGCTCCTCGGTGAAGGCGCTTTTGCGCTTCTTGGGCAGCTGTTTGGGCGGCGGCTTGGACTTGGCTTTATCCACATCCTTTGCCTTCTCCTTGTCACGATCCTTGTTGTCCTTGCTGTCGGTGTCATGCTGGGCATGCTGTTGCGTTTCCGCATCGCTGTCCTCGACCGGGACTTTTTTGTGATGGCTCTTCTTCTTGGATTCACCATCACCAGCTGCTGGCGTTTGCTTCTTGGCGGGCGTTTTCTTCTGCAGCTTCTTCTTCTTTTGCTGCTGTAAACGCTGCAGCTGCAGCTCCTCCGCCTCGCTGTCGCTATCGAATTCCCAATGCTTGCCCACGCCCCGTCCGCCGGGCACATAGCGCAGCTCACGACGCGGCTCCACAACAATCTCTGCCTCTGCTTTGTCCTTGTCCTTATCCTTATCCTTGTCCCTATCCCGGTCTCTGTCCCTGTCCCTGTCTGGCGGCAGCTCGCTTTTGTTGTTGTCATCGTCGCTGCCATCGAGCGTGCGTATGCGCGGCGGCTGCTGCGTCGCCTTGGACAGCCCCAGTTCATGGGCGGTACGGGATTCATTCTCATAGAGGCACTGCACCTTGGCCAGCGCATTCAGCGAGGCCATGCGATGCCGCTTGGCCCCATAGCTGCTCAGCTTTTTCTCATCCTCCGAATCGCTGCTCTCGGAGCGCGAACTATCGCTGACCGCCGCTGCCGGCGGCGTTGGCAGCTTTGCTTTAGCTGCCGCCTGCTTTTTTTTGCCAGCACCAACTGTTGCTGTTGTGCCAGCCGTTGTTGCTGCGGCTGCTGCTGCTGCTGTTGTCAGCGTGGGCGTATTAAGCTTGCGTTTGATCTGCTTCTTGCCGCCGCCTTTGCTAGCGCTGGTCAGCGGTTCCAAGGCCGCAACTGCTGCAGCTGCTTGCTCCTGTTTGACCTTTTCGTCCTTGGCCAGCAACTTTTGCTCCAGCTGCTTGAGCGGCCTGTTGTCCTCGTCGGAAAACTCGCGCAGCTCCTTCAGCGTTGGCAGCACCATTTTGATGGGCTCCTCATCCTCGGAGCCGCTCTTGAAATCGTATATATCATTCGCAGCATTCAAGGAGCTCAGCGCCGTTTTACTGCAGGCCTGCTGCAGTCGGGCTTTGCCCGCTGATGTTTTGCTGTATTTGTTTTTGGGGCGCTGCTTGGCCGGCGCCGCTGCTGCAGCTGCGGGGCTTGGTGTTATTATTCCGCTGCCCGTGGGCGTTGACTCTATGGGCGTGGCCGTCGGCGTCGGCGCCGGCGTTAGCGTCGCCGTCGGCGTTGGCGGTGTTTGCATACTATTGATTTCCTCCAAATCCATGTGCACCAGCTCCGTGTTGGAGTCAAGCTGGGCGCGCGTCTTCGTTTTGCTCTGCTCCAACTCTGTTGTTGCTGTTGTCGCTGTTGCTTGCGCCCCCTTCTTGCCACCCTTGGGTGCTGCCACACCGCCCCTGCCCTTGTCTTTTTGCGTTTGTTGCTGCGTTTGTTGTTGTTGTTGTTGTTTTTTGGGCGCCGCTTTTGTCGCTTTGGCTGCCAATGTGGACGGTGGCTCGAGCTTGGCCTTTTTGGCCGCGGACTGTTTGGCGCCTTTGGCACCAGGAGATTCTTTGCTATCGCTATGAGCATCCTTTGGCTCGCCTAATACTGCCTCCGGCTCCTTGGACTTTTCCTTGTCCTTCTCCTTCTCCTTATCCCTCTCCTTTTCCTTCTCCTTGTCGCGCTCCCTGTCCAACTTGCTGGCCTCGTTGTCCACACGCTGGCGCTTGACATTGAGCGGCTTGCCAGGATTCAAGCTGGCTATGACCTTGACAGCTGCTGCACGCGATTTGGTCTTCACATTCTCCGATATGGAGGACTTGAGGCCCTCGCTCATGCGCTCCTCGCCGCTGGGCAGCAGATTGTCAAAGCCATGAATCTTGATGTCCAGACTCTTTAGCATTTTATTTATGGCTCGCGCCTTGCCGTCCTCCTGGCGCTCCTCCGGCGACAGCTTTAGCATACTCGATATGCCAGACTTGTCCGCGCTGGCGGTGGCTGAGGCTAATGTTGTTGTTGTTGTTACTGTTGCAGCGGATGTTGCTGCTGCTCCAGCTGTTGTTGTTGCTGTTGTAGTAGTTGTTGCTATTGCACTGGACCCCGTCGCCTGCTGTTGCTGCCGCTTTGTGGCTGTTGTTGTTGTTGGTGTTGCCTCCGATTTGGCACACCTTTTATCCTCAGGCTCGTCCGTTAGCTTTTGCTGCTTGCCACTGCTGCGCTTTTTTGACGTTGACGTCGACGTCGACGTCGACGTCGTCGCTGTGGCAGACGTCGTCGCCGTCGTCGCAGCTGTGGAGCGCTGCTGGCGCTCGGCGACGCTGGAACGCTTCTTCGGACCCATCTCTGTGCGCTGCCCAGCCAAGAGACTTGTGTGTGCAAGGGAAGAGAAAGAGAGATAAAGCTAGTAAGAGAAACAGAAAGAGCATGCAGGATAAACGTAAGGGCGAATGATATCGTTACATGGGCCCGACTAAATGCATACCCTATTCTAAGAGTGCTTTTTGTACTACACTCGATATGTGCTAGTTACACGTCTACGATACACTGTAAAAAGTCAGGTGTGAATTTAAAAAACCACTTTGGTCTTTATACGAAAGTGTTTTGTTAACAAATGAAACAAATGAAATGGAAAAGTATATAAACTCTAGCCCTGGTTGGTCAGAGCGTACTACAAATTTAAGCATCTGTATCTGTATCTGTATCTGTATCTGTATCTGTATCATCTGTATCTGTATCATCTGTATCTGTATCATCTGTATCTGTATCATCTGTATCTGTATCATCTGTATCTGTATCATCTGTATCTGTATCATCTGTATCTGTATCATCTGTATCTGTATCATCTGTATCTGTATCATCTGTATCTGTATCATCTGTATCTGTATCATCTGTATCTGTATCATCTGTATCTGTATCATCTGTATCTGTATCATCTGTATCTGTATCATCTGTATCTGTATCATCTGTATCTGTATCATCTGTATCTGTATCATCTGTATCTGTATCATCTGTATCTGTATCATCTGTATCTGTATCATCTGTATCTGTATCATCTGTATCTGTATCATCTGTATCTGTATCATCTGTATCTGTATCATCTGTATCTGTATCATCTGTATCTGTATCATCTGTATCTGTATCTGTATCTGTATCTGTATCTGTATCTGTATCTGTATCTGTATCTGTATCTGTATCTGTATCATCTGTATCTGTATCATCTGTATCTGTATCATCTGTATCTGTATCATCTGTATCTGTATCATCTGTATCTGTATCATCTGTATCTGTATCATCTGTATCTGTATCATCTGTATCTGTATCATCTGTATCTGTATCATCTGTATCTGTATCATCTGTATCTGTATCTGTATCTGTATCTGTATCTGTATCTGTATCTGTATCTGTATCTGTATCTGTATCTGTATCTGTATCTGTATCTGTATCTGTATCTGTATCTGTATCTGTATCTGTATCTGTATCTGTATCTGTATCTGTATCTGTATCTGTATCTGTATCTGTATCTGTATCTGTATCTGTATCTGTATCTGTATCTGTATCTGTATCTGTATCTGTATCTGTATCTGTATCTGTATCTGTATCTGTATCTGTATCTGTATCTGTATCTGTATCTGTATCTGTATCTGTATCTGTATCTGTATCTGTATCTGTATCTGTATCTGTATCTGTATCTGTATCTGTATCTGTATCTGTATCTGTATCTGTATCTGTATCTGTATCTGTATCTGTATCTGTATCTGTATCTGTATCTGTATCTGTATCTGTATCTGTATCTGTATCTGTATCTGTATCTGTATCTGTATCTGTATCTGTATCTGTATCTGTATCTGTATCTGTATCTGTATCTGTATCTGTATCTGTATCTGTATCTGTATCTGTATCTGTATCTGTATCTGTATCTGTATCTGTATCTGTATCTGTATCTGTATCTGTATCTGTATCTGTATCTGTATCTGTATCTGTATCTGTATCTGTATCTGTATCTGTATCTGTATCTGTATCTGTATCTGTATCTGTATCTGTATCTGTATCTGTATCTGTATCTGTATCTGTATCTGTATCTGTATCTGTATCTGTATCTGTATCTGTATCTGTATCTGTATCTGTATCTGTATCTGTATCTGTATCTGTATCTGTATCTGTATCTGTATCTGTATCTGTATCTGTATCTGTATCTGTATCTGTATCTGTATCTGTATCTGTATCTGTATCTGTATCTGTATCTGTATCTGTATCTGTATCTGTATCTGTATCTGTATCTGTATCTGTATCTGTATCTGTATCTGTATCTGTATCTGTATCTGTATCTGTATCTGTATCTGTATCTGTATCTGTATCTGTATCTGTATCTGTATCTGTATCTGTATCTGTATCTGTATCTGTATCTGTATCTGTATCTGTATCTGTATCTGTATCTGTATCTGTATCTGTATCTGTATCTGTATCTGTATCTGTATCTGTATCTGTATCTGTATCTGTATCCGATCAAGACTTATTCATATATACAAGGTCATGGGACTTGGATAGATCGACTCGGTTTGTCGTAGCTATCAAGACTATGAGTTGTTATGGTATCATAAATACTTTCTACCGACTGTTAGGTACATTTGATTATTCCATCAGTTGATTATTCCATCCAAAAAAAAAAAAAAAAATAAGGTTCCCATCGTGCACAATTCCCGTTCCCTATCCCTGTATAATTTGATGACTACACATTTTTATCTTTTACATTACAAACATATGTATGTGCTCGATATTTCATTTGCATGTCAGAGGAAACAGCTGAGTCAGTTGTTTCAGCGACTTTCCACTTCACTTTTAATTTCTTTTCCCTTTTTTTCTGGTTCAAGTGTCAGCGCGTGACAAACAATGAAAATTTTAGTCGCAATTTCTACCCGTCAGTTCTTTGGCGTCGCGTCTCTTCATTAAATCGTGGAGAGCCGACCTGACACGAGTGTTAAGGGAAATTTTTGTCAAAGGAATATTCCGACAAAAGAAAAATCTGTATTTTTTGCTTGGCATGTGTTAGGCAACGGAAGTTATTAAAGCTTAGTTTAAGGCTGGTAAATATAAAGTATCCTATTTATTAAAATTCTATATTATGCGGTAAAAATGCAGTTACTAGATTCCACAACTTTTTTGTCAGGATATTTAAAAGTGAAGATTTACAAATTGATTAAAAATATTGTTCAACTTTAAAACAATGTTTATATATTTTTTTAAAAGTTGTTAGGGGTTTACTTTGGGCTTTTCGGTTGCTTTGCCCCCTGAGACGTTCGATAGAATTTTTGGAACTGGGATTGGGCCAAGTATTATGAAATATCAAAGCTTTAAGCGCATAACAAGCGCTTAAGGATTGCATTGAAGTGTTTGTGTTTACAAAAGTTCAAAGTTTACCCATAACACGAAAGATATACAAAATTTGAGCAATTTTTATTGCTGTATGCTACCGAGTCCCCAAATTTGCTTACTATAACTCTACGATATGCTCAAAACACAGGCACTGAAAGATATAGAATCGATATTTATCGATTTACGTGTATTAGGGGAAGGAATCGATAGTTTTAAATTCAAATTTGCGAACTTTCTAGATTTGTTGAACGGACAGACATGCCTTAGATCGATATACATAACTGTGTACCCATTCTCAATACATTTTCACTACAGGGTATAATGAGGATTTAGAAACACCTAAAAATCTCTTTTACCATTCATTCACAATGCTACGATAATGATACATAAATGTATTTAATAAAGATAGTATACGATGCGCATTTTCTAGATTTTTTTCTGACAGACATGTCTAGATCGATATACAGGGTATAAACAGGATTTAAACATACCTATAAATCTCTTTTACCATGCATTCACAATACTACGATAATGATATATATATGTATTTAATAAAGATAGTTTAAGATGAGCAAATGTATAAGATTGTCTGCCTTCGAATTCAAAGTTTTTTGGGCAAGATCTCTTTTTCAGCTAACACCAACACACAAGCACATTCGCACACACACTTGCAAGTATTTGTTAATGTGTACGACTGCAAGTCAAGCTCTAAAGCTACAGTTACATGCACATACATACACACACATGCATATTTACCTTACGCTCTCGCTCGCTTGCACTCGCGCCTTCTTTCTGTTGGCGGGCGCGCGCGCGCTCTCGCTCTCTCTTTCTTTCTCACTAGCAGTGTTTTTTTTTAGGTGAGCTGGGAATACCAGTAACAGTTTAAGCCAAAGCCATTCCTGGGCATTGGCAGCAGCAGCGCCATTTGGGTGATGAGCCGCCTAGCGTAGGCGCTGCGCTGTTGCGAGTTTAAATGCAATTATTTTGTTTGTTTTTGTTTGATTCAGTTGTCTTTTGATTTGTTGTTTTTAGTGCTTATGCACTGTTTTAGCCTATAAAATATGCAACACTTTTTTTAGTAATTGAACATAAACAAAACGGTTAACACGCATTTTGAGCAGATTTCAACATAATTTATGCATTACAGCGGCTGCGGCGGCTGTTGCAAGCGTTTTATGCAAATGCGCCAACACTCACGTACACACAGATACACACAAGCACACACACACATATGGATGTAAGTTAAAAAGTTACAAGACATTTGTTTACGCTCGCTCATTTGTGACGATATGGCAACACTGTGCGTAGTTTGCTCACGTATACATACAGACACACTGGGCATTGGGCACATTGCTAAAACATCAACAAAAGAAAAACTGAAATTAACATAGCCAACGCACACACACACACACGCACACACGCACAAACGACAAGGAGATACACACTGGAGCAGCCTTAGCAGAACTCTATTAAAAACTGGGCGCATCTTTTCCAACTTATAGAGTGTACGAATTTGGGATTTGTATTTTCCAAGCAAATTGACAACAACAACAACAACATCAACACACACACACACACACTCACACACACTTATGTACACAATTCGAGTATTGGGGCGAACGCCCGCCCGCTTGCGTACACAATTTAATGATGCAGGAGTGCTCTTATTGGAAATGAATTGCCTTGCGTATTAGCTGCTTGCATTTAATGTTAATGGCATATGCACATTCAAACTCAACAAACTAGAAAAAATAACAAAAAATAAAAGAACAACAGCAGCAGCTGCCGTTGCCAAAGCACACGCACACGCAGCGAAAAAAATTTTTAACGCGGACACTCGACACACACGCTCACGAGCATCTTATCAGACTGGCGCTCTCTATAGTGATGGCTTAACGTCCCGATATATCGCTAAACGTTTGGGCTGTTATTTAACAGCGATGTCAGTGCGCGCCTATCGAAAGTGGTTGTTAACATTAACACGACTGGAAATTACAGCACGAATTGATGTTAGCTAAACTATCGAGCAGTGCAGTCATAGCTAACAGCTCTTATTCAATTTTATGTCAACAATTTTTTAATATGTTTGTATACATTTTTTTAATTAAATTTCGAAAATTATGAAATCAGTACTTGATATTTTTTAGAGAATATAAACATGATTTAAACTTTTGGTAGTCCATTATTAAAAGTGGTTGTAAATTATGAATCAATGATTTCTATGTTGATTTTTTATATTTATCTTGAAAGCCAAAACCCGAAGTAATAAAATCAAAAGAATAAAAACGTGGATAGAAAATACTTGACTTTAAAAATGCTGCTTACGTCCAGTAAACCACGTCACTAATACATAGAAATCTGAGAATTGCGTAGAAAAGCGATACACATTTAACCGGTGAACAAGGAGTAGGGGTAAATTTATAGACTGCATAAAACATAGTAAGTAGTAGAACATAATACAGAGAGCGTGAGGTAAAACTCGTTATTTATCCGTCCATCTCTTAAATATTACCTTTCTATGCGATTTTCATAAATTCAAGTAACAGATTTCGATGTTTTTACTGGGTAAAGGACCAACAAGTGAGCTTAAGCACGAGTTAGAAAGAGACAGCGCAAGTGATATAATGGGCAAGTGCGAACGCGAAAGAGAAAGAGAGGGAGACAATTATAAAGGAAGTTCCGCATTTAATTTGATAATATTTCATAAAAATGTTCAATTCAATCAATTTATTACCTTTAATAATACAAAACTTGTTCTCAATTTAATTTTTAGCTTCAATAAAGCTTGTATATATTTTATAAGTACATGACTTTTAATGTGTGGAAAATCCAATCGGATATAAAATACAATTGTTTTTGTACTAATAGCAAAGCCTCTTTAGCTCTCTCCTTAGATCATTCGAGCAATACGCCTAGGATATAATTCTGGGAGGAATGGGCTGATCGCCAAACCCATTATATGAACACAACATCTCCAAGGCGTTGAGGGCGACGGTCAACTCCCTATTGTTAGCAAATGCAATTTTAAAACTCTTCGCAACATGCGACACAACGCGCAGTCCCTCGCAGTAGAGATTGAGTTCCTGCTTATCGAAGACTTCGGCCTCATCGTCAGCATTCGGCGCCTTGCTTGAATCCTCATCGACAGTGCGATTGGCGAGCAGCTCGGAGCTAACGAATGGCTCGACAATCAGATTAAATATGGCTATCAGAAAGCTGCCATTTGTCTTATATCTCTGCAGGCCGTCGAGCATGTGCTGCAGAAAGAACTTCTCAGCTGCCATGGGCAGCAGGCTAACGGTTGAGACATCACCGAGCGCCAGATCACCGGCTAGATAGAGGCCCATACAACTGGATACCATCTCGGATGTATAATTGCGCACCAGCTCCGACTCGTCGACCAGCAGCTGCAGCACCAGGCGTATATAGTTGCCAATGATGTCCGCATCGTCCGAGTACAGAACCTGCTGCACGTGCACGGTGAGGCGATCCAGTAGCTGGGCAGCTCTGTAGCGCAGATAGGACTTCTTTTTGGGCGCCGCTATGTGGAGGGCATAGCGTATCAGTGGCAGCCACAATGGCTGATACTGCTGCCGCATGCCGCTCTGCATGATGTGCCGCGTTATGCAGATGACGACGCCCGGCTCCGCATCGAAGCCGCCGCGTTCGAGCAGCTGCTTGGTGGTCAGCTCCAGTTTGTTCAGCATGGCCAGCAGGGCGTATACACGACCGGCCATGCCGGGCGCCCAGCGTGGGCCGCGCTCAACTAACGCAGCGATCTTCATGACATGCTGCTGCACATCGTCCGATTCGCGCAATTGGGCTGCCAGCGTCAGACGCTGAGCTGGCGACAGCGACTTATAATAGAGCATCACGTCCGGATCGAACTGGAAGTGCTTCACCTCGTAGCTTTCGACAAGGCCGCGAGTTTTGCTGCATCCATTTGATTGCTGGATGAGCACATAAAGCCACAAATCGATCTTCAGCTGCTCCAATGTCGATGGCAGATTTTCCGGCTGCACCAGCAACTTCTGCATGGTCTCCAGCAGATTTTCCGGCTGCTGTGTCAGCCGCTGCAAATGTAGCCCAAACAGCACATAGAATTTTGGCGAAATCGCGTGCAGCTCACAGCGTTTATAGACGGCCTCATGGTCCAGCTCATAGACGACCAGCAGAGCGTTGAGCAGCGCGACGCCAAAGTATTTGCCGTCCTGTGCATCCTGCATAATGGCAATCAGCACATTCAGTATGGCATTAAATATGAACATATTGTGCTCATATATCTTTATGGCCGCCAACGAGAGCATGTACATCGTTGTGCTGATCAGTCTCACGTCCTGCCAGCGTGCGATGCGATACAGTTCCATCAATTGCAGCGTTATGCCATGCAATTTATTTAAATTTTTCGGAAGAGTGCCGTGCTTTGAAAGTAAATGCAATATTAATCAAACGTTAAGATAAGTTAAATGAGAAAGAAAGAAACGATATTTATACTCTTCACAAAACTAAAGCCTCTCATTCAATAACAATTAAACTAGAGCGAAAACTTTGAGCATTAAATGTTGTTTAAATTTGTAAGCAACAACTAAGAGAACTCTAGTCGGGCGTGCACGACTGTGAGATACCCTAAGCCCAGCGTCTAGCTTCTCTCTATCTATGCATTCACACTCGCACGATTCGCTGAGCTTCTTCCTCCCTTAACCCTAACTGCGTATGGGATATCCATTCCTGAATATATATATATTATCCGATTTTTATGAAACTTTCAGTCCAACTCGAAAAAATGAGATATATATTTGTAACTTTTGGTAAGAACAGGGTGAGGTATCTAAAAACTGAAATGTTCTGCATCTGTGCTTACTTACTATAAGCTCCGAGATATGATCAAAGACAGAATTCTCTAATCGATACTTATCGATTTCGTCGAGAAACGAGGCTTGTTATCGATTACTTGTAATAAACTCGACATTTCTGTGCACTAGGAGGACGTAAGTTAATATTATCAAGTCTCCATTTCATACACTCTTCGGGATCGACGCGTTTATACATACGAAAACTAGATTATACCTCGAAAAAGGATTTTTGAATTTTGGAAGAATTTGGGATACCATTTTTGATGTATGTAGCTCCTCTTAGCTAAAAAAAAAACAGAATCTTCAAATGGATTCTTATCGATTTCGTGGAAGAACGAGACGACTTATCGATGACTTGAAATAAACATGATTTGATGAGCTCAAGGATTACACAAGTCCCATACTTTTCGAGTTAGACGCTTTGAAGTGTCAAGTGTGTACGGACAAATAGACGGGCCAAATCGAAGCGCCTCTTGATACCGGATCAAGAATATATATCAATTATAAAGACGAAGAAGTCTTCTACATATTGACATAGATTATAATATCTTTGGGTAAAAATATACAAATTCTAATACTGCTTTCTTCCCCGTGCTGACCCACAGCTAGCGAGAGCTTGTCCCAGAAATTGCGCTCAGTGGTAATTCGTTTAACCAAATACTCGGCCTACCTTCTTGTGCTTAAAGTTAAGCACTTTGAAGACCATCGCAATCCGGCGTATACGCTTGATGGCCGTGGTGGCATTCACGAAGTTGGCCAACACCTGGCTGGCGCGGTAGCGTGTCGTATTATCGTGCACGCAAGCGATTTGCTGCAGGAAAGGCACAAATTCGCTGAGCTGTTAAATACGCATATAGCAATAGATGAAACATATTGTTAAACAGTTGACATGAAGTACTCACATTCAAACTGGACTCGGCGCCCTCCATGGCGGACGGATAGAGGCGACTGAGCAGCTGGAGCGTGGCCTCCAGTTGAACTGTGTGGCCACCCGATGTCTGCTGTTCTTCCGCCGCCTGCTTGAGTCCAGCATGAAAGTAATCAAACAGCTGGGGATAGCGCGTGAAGAAGATGCGTCCGGTCATCCGATTGCGCACGTGCAGCTCACCCACATCGGTGCGAGCGCGCTCCACGCCAAAGATGCGCACCATCAGGGCGGAGAGCATCAGTGTGGCGCTATTCCGTTCGGCCCATTCGACAGCGACCAGGCTCTCCAAGGCGCACATAATGCCACGCCCCACAAACTCACCCACCAGCTCGGCCAGTTCGCTGCAGCGGAAGAGCGCACGCATTATGTTCATCGCATGGCTACGGGCAACGGCCGCATCGGGACCGGGTCCACGACGCTCACACACATCAAGCAGCAGGGACATGCTCTTGCTGAACGTATGATGGGTGCCCAGTTTGAGCTCGGTGCAGATGAGCGCCTGCAGCATGTAGGGCATGCCGGCGCTGCGTCTTGTCGCGCACAAATCTTTGCCGCCATCGCCGACAACCAGTTGCATGGCCTCGTCCAGCCAAACGGGCGGCAATTGATTCAATGCCGGCTCATCGCTGTGCCAGAAACGTCGACAGAGCAGCGAAAAGCCGACATAGGCCTGCTCAAAGGCGCCGCGATGCTTGATTTCAGCGAGCAGCAACAGAAATTGTTCGCCAATGATTGACACCTGCTCCTGGCTGAGCAGATAGTGCTGTTTGCGCTCCTGCTGCAGCGGTGCACGCTGCACCAGTTCGCCCATTAGAAGGGATATTTCCTTGATGCTGCGCCAGGCGCACAACAACACCAGCTGCGGCACTATGGACAGCGTATCCAGCTCCTGTTTGGACTCCAGCTTCGGGTCCTCCTCCTCTGTGGGTCTGTCGCCAGGCAAATGGCCTTCCGGCGACTCGCTGCCCACCACGGGCAACACAATGTCACTGATCGTTATGCAAAGATGTAACAACTGATCCACATACTGACGCCATAATAAATCCTCGGCCAGTTGTTTGAGTTCCAGCTGCTGCAGCAAATGGCGACTGGCGAAGAGCAGGCCATACAATGGATTCGTCTTGGCCGCCAGCGTTAGATCGGTCTGTGCCAGGACAACGCCGGCGCGCAGATGCTGCAGGCACAGCTGCAGGACGGCATAATAGCGTGGATGATGCTTGGGCAGCTCCACTGTCTCTGGCAGCGGTGTGTCCACCTCAGCCGCCTTGCAATACACCTGCAGCTGGTAGGCGCCCGTGGCCGAGTCTGGCGGGCGCGCCGATAGCAGCATCTCCATCATTTCAGCTGGCTGCTGGCGTGAGCATTTCTGCAATTTGGCCAGCAAATGGGCAGCCTGCAATTTGTTGTGCTCGTAGCTGTCGCGCAGGCAATGGTCGACAAAGGGCAACGTTTGCGGCGGCATTCTCTCCAGCCAAGGCAGACCCAGACGTTCCAGCATTTCGATGCAGTCGCGCAATATGCGCATCGATAGCCAGCGACGTCCGTAGTTGGCGGTGGGAAACAAATTCAGCGCCAACATATTCAACAGTGTGTTCAAAAAGTTAATCAACATGTGATCCTCACTAACAGTTGTCGTTTCCTTGATCTGTTGGGCCAAATTGTGTTCCAAACGCTTGACCGCCTTCTGCATGAGCCCGTGCCCAATCTGACGCATATGGGCGCTGGGATTGTTGACATTGTTCTGCAGATAACTGATAATCGAATCCAGCTCGAAGCGTGTGTACGGCTCGCTGAGGCGCGGCGTCTCCACCACAAAGCAGAGAGCGAGCAGACGCGTATTGTCGTCCACGCCAATGAGGGCCGCACTTATCTGTTCAATGTGCTCCGCCATCAGCGATTTGACGAGACGATGCTGGCCATGACGACGTGCCGTCAACAGGGCCGCCAATTTGGTGCTAAATGGCAGATTACGCTGCTTGAGCACCTCCGGCAGCACATCCGGCTCCAGCTGTACGGCGGACTTGATGAGCCGCTCAATCGACGCCAGACGATCGTCGCACGGCTGTGCCGCCTTATTGAGAGCCGTGCACCAAATATTCAGCCAATCCTTCGATTCTTCTTCCCTGTGTGCAACGGTCATCATGCCTGAAATAGATTAAACAGAATTTTCTTTTATCTGACAATTATCTGTATGACAATTAAATGCATTGGAAATGGAATTTAATTGAAATGGCGCTTAATTAAATTCTCTAAATATTAATATAATGACATATAATTCAAATATAACCTAAACTAAAAACCACAATAGACTTACACTTGAACAGGGAATTAACGCTATCCTCGAGGCCCAGATAGGCGGGAAACATCTTATCAAAGATGCTGGGACAATTTTGCAGCACCGATTTGGTGCCCATCACCTCGACCAGCTGCTGCAGCATCAGACAGACAGATGGGAGTGGCATGCGATGACGCTCGAACTGTGCATAGACCTGTCCAATGATGTTCGTCTGTCCGGCGGCATTGGCGTGCTGCAGCACTTGGTGCAACATATTGGCGCACATGTGGCGAATCGATTCGACGCTGCTGGAGATGTGCTCAAGGGAGAAGCGCATCAGCATGGCCAATATCAGACAATACATGATCTGTGCACGATCCTGCAGCTGTATGAATGCCAAAGATTTTGAATAGGTGTGCAGATGCTTGGATAGATACACCAGAAAATTGGTAATACTGGCAGAGCTCTTGACCTGATCCAATACACGCTTCAATATGTCCAATGCCTGGGCCGAGCGGCTGGCATAGTCGCTCTTTTGGAGCACCAACAGCGATGCTGCCTTAATGGGCAGATCGTTAAAATCGTTCAGCTCCTGGCATTTGGTCAGGTATTCATCAAAATCATTGAACAGGCGCGCATTGTGACCAATCGACAGGCCGGCTATGGCGCGCACATCCCACGGCGTGTCCACGTTACGGGCCACGCACTCGGCCACCTCATCGATGAACCGCAATTGCTGGCAACGTTCCACTACCAGCTGAAACTTGTACTCAGTCATAAAGTTGACATGGAAGCGCAACAGATTCTGTATATATAAATAAAACTCATTGCGACGTGTCGGCGATAGCTCCGCGCCCTGCTCACTGCAAAATGAAATCAATCAATATTCAACTCAAAACAAGGCAAGTGATACATATTAAGTCCACACAGTAGTCAATAATATACCACACTCAAAGCCAAGCTGCGCTTGCCCACCTGATGGTCGTCCAGTACAGGCGCAATGCCTTGGGCACCAATGGTATGAAACAGTATATCTCCTGGGCGAGCGCATCGCGGCCAAATGGGAAATTGTGCAGGCAAGCGCTAACCGAGACGAACACATCGTTTAGGTAGTCGGCGTGCACGGTGCTATTATTGATGCTCATCGCGAGGTGGCGCAGTGCAGCACGCAGGGCGCTCAGTAAGATTTCTTTAGTGTGGGTTGTTTTGGCCCTCTTGGTGCACTCGCTGTTCGAGAAGAGCCTGGCCGGAAGGACGCAAAGGTAAAATGAAGTCATCTCGCTTCGGCAATAAACTTCGGATTCATACCTGGTGATTACGCCGCGCACGGGATGCTTTAGGGGGCACACGAATAGCACATCGGCGAGAAAGCCAAAGGCCTGTGGCTCCTCATAGATTTGTTTAACAATCGACATTTGTTTGGCACAGTTTGTGGCTGCCGCGAATTTCAGCACGTAGTCGACTTGTGCTAAACAAAACGCCAGAAGCTCGCATTAAAAATGACTTCAATTTGTGCAGGATCTGGTACTCACAATTTAACCACTTTGGCGGCAGCGGAACAAGTGCGCCGCGCATCTCGGCAAAGCGTTTGGGATGCGCGCACAATTTGAGGGCAGCCACGCGCAGATTTAAGTCATTCATTTTGACAAACCAAATAAATGCAATTGCCGGCAGAAGCAACGTGCTGACTTGCTTATTAGAGAATAAATGATTGTTGAAACTTTATCGATATTTCGATAAGTATCGATTACCGCTGCTCGCTGAATAACACCAGAAGCCCAGTGTTGCAAAATAAGTTAAGATATAAGCTTATAAATTGCATGAGTTTTTAATATTGTTTTGCACGAACAGAACAGCGCCGCGCACAATATTAATATGTGTATAACTAACACAACATGATGTGCGGTTACTTATAACCTGTAACCTTTTATTGGCAGATTACTAGACATATGAAAATATGCCGCTGGCACATTGACATTGAGCTTCGTCCAAGCGATAGATGACAGCTCTGCTAATAAAATTTGCCAAATAGTAACTATTTTTAATATTCAGGCATCTGCCAAGCCCTACATGCTTTTCCTTACAAGTCGCATTTACATCCGTGTTTTAGGTTTATTACAATGTATTCATCAATTAGAAACATACAAGTACATGAACATAATATGCATTTTTTGTGCATCGTATGTTGCCAAATTTACAGACGGCGACCACGACGACCACCCTTCCTGCGTGTAGAATCGGATGGAATGGGCGTGACATCCTCAATGCGACCGATTTTCATCGACGAACGTGCCAAAGCACGCAGTGCAGATTGGGCACCGGGTCCGGGGGTCTTGGTCTTGTTGCCGCCCGTAGCACGCAATTTGATGTGCAGGGCAGTAATGCCAAGGACCTTGCACCTCTCAGCCACATCCTGAAACGTTTAGAAATATAAGTGCATTAGCATAAATGATGTGGACATTCTGTCGATGGGAAGTCTAACCTGAGCGGCCAACATGGCGGCGTAGGGGGAAGCCTCATCACGATCGGCCTTGACCTTCATGCCGCCGGTGACACGTGCGATGGTTTCGCGACCGGACAGATCGGTGACGTGCACGAAAGTGTCGTTGAAGCTGGCATAGATGTGGGCAACGCCGAAAACGTTCTCGCCATCGCGCACCTGCGGTCCCAGCGAGACCTGCACTTCCTCTTTCTGAACTTTAGCCTTTCTGGGAGCCATTCTGCAGCAATTAAGGACGAATCAGCAACTGTTGGGAAGAAGTATGTACACGGTTCAACAAGTTGTTTTCACATTTTTCAAGCTATGCACATGGCAGCTTTGCAGGCACATACAAAAAAAAAAAAAAAAAACAAAAAGTTGCCATTGCGGCACGGACACAACGAAACAAAAACAAGAAAATTTTGTGCAAATCTGCTTTAAATATATTGCGCTTATTGCCTGTTCTAGAATTCATGTTTTTGTTTAGAAGTTATGGCTTAAAAACGTATTTTTCGTATTAAAAAAACGAGAGAATGTCACAACACGAACCAATTGCGTGAACCGGATATTAAAAAAGAAGGCTATGTAGCAGCTGTCACAGGGGAGTTGCCACTCAATTCACAATAGGCATGTGAGCTGTCAAAATGCCCATGGTTGCAATGGAAGATAACACACCATACACGCAGCTATCGATAGCGATAGGTGATTATCCACTACAACAAGAGGCCGTGACGTCAGAGCGTATCAATATTTTTAAAATTAAATAAATAAATGTGCAAATATAAAATTAAGTTTTTGTAAATTACATTGATGGTTATTAAGCTCAATTAGTTACAAAAAATGTACATTTTTATGCACTTCCATTTTGTGAATGATAGCCAAACTATCATGGCGTAATCTTGTACATTCGATAACTCCTAACTGCAACTAGTGCATTCGATAGGAGCCAACTTTTTTTTGACTGTCACAAGGTATCTTTGGAACGGACAAGGAACGATGTCGTGGGTTTCGGACTACCAGTATACTTTTATACAAAAGATAGCGTTCCAGGCGCTGCAACTATCCGGCCAAATACCCCACCACATTGCATTCGTTATGGACGGCAATCGACGATTCGCCCGCTCCAAACAACTAGACAAGATCGAGGGCCATTCGCGTGGCTTCTCCAAGCTGGCCGATGTGCTACGCTGGTGCCTCGATATGGGCATACGCGAGGTGACCACGTTTGCCTTCAGCATTGAGAACTTCAAACGCTCCAACGAAGAGGTCGAAGGTCTATTCAATCTGGCCAGAGATAAGTTCTCCAAGCTGCTGGAGGAGACCAGCCGCCTAGACGAGCACGGCATACGAATCCGAGTGATTGGTAACCTTCTTTTGCTGCCGGCAGACCTGCAGCGGCTCATTGCGACCGCCATGTTGCGCACCGAACGCAACGATAAGTTGTTCTTAAATGTCGCCTTTGCGTACACCTCCCGCGATGAAATCACACAGGCAGTGGAAGCTGTCCTGCGGAACGACGAGCAGGCCGATGATCCGCTGCAGCCCACTGATATCAATGAGCGACTGCTGGAGGCGTGCCTGTACACGCGCCACTCGCCGCCGCCGGATCTGGTGTTTCGCACATCTGGCGAGACACGACTGAGCGACTTTATGATGTGGCAGGTGTGTAGCCTAGAATATTGGATGCAGCATCTGTAATGATAAGCATCCTGTTGTTGTCTTTCAGCTGAGCACATCTGTGCTGTACTTTACGGACGTGCTGTGGCCACAGATAACCATTTGGAACTTTTTGGCCAGCATTGTTGCCTATCAGCGCGACAGATGCCGCCTGGAGGATTACAGGCGTGGGGAACGGCTGCATAGCGTGCAACTGGCCAAATCCAGTGAATTCTATAGCCTGCGCGTTCAGAAGTTTCTGCTTAAGCTGGATGCCAATCGTCGGAAACTGCTGATTGCCTTGGCTTCCAACTAATGCCAGGCGAATTGTTTATTGTTGTGATAGGGGAATAAATTAAATGTAAATAACTTAAATTTGTGTACCTGTTACTTGATACAAGTCTTTCAAAGCAGCCGCTGAGAGTTGTGACAATATACATATACATGTTTGAAGAATGCCCGGTACAATTGCCATTCATATATATACGCATCAAGTGATAAATAGTTATGGCTATTGTCAGAAAATGTTTTATTTTGATTTATTTCAAATTTCACAGTCATTTATTTATCACGGTAAGTCGTAATTCATAATATCGCTTACCTCTAGTAACGATTAGGGTTCCAGCATTCACAATTAACAGCGGATGGTATGCGATAGCTATCGCGCTATCGATTATTCATCCATGCAAATACGATAACAAAATCCGCTTGCAACTCTCTTCTCACATTGGTGGTAATTGCTGAAATTACCATCTTGCAAAACTTTTTTTGTTGTAAAAATATATATACAAATACACAAGAAAAGTAATAGGCATTAGTTTTTCATAAAATAGTGTAAAACAAAGTACACTTTTAGTTAGCTTTAAAGTTAGTTTTCAGTGTTAAAGGCAATTAATTTCAAGCTCTAGCTCTAGTTTTCTTACACTAGGCGTGACGACGAAAAAATCGACAAAAAAAAAAACAAATTTGTCTCGAAATCCGCATAAAAGATTTACACGCGACCGCATCAAGTACGACGAATAAACGACAAATATTTTGTTCAACGTTTCAAAGTAGATCAAAATTATTCAAAGTTAACAACTAACACGAAAATAAAGGGTAAGTAAATGTGCTACGATTTGTGCTTCTGTATGTGTGTATGTATATACATATGAATACTTTGTGCGTACGTGTGTGTCTGTGTGTGTGTGTGTGCGTGTGTGCAGTTCTGCGTGTTGCTCTCTTTCTATTCAGTTTTTTCTTCCCTTTTGGTCGGCCGCTGGCGATGCTGTATTGATTTTTTTTGCGCGAGCGGTGTGCCGCATTAGCTGTTGTCGGATGGGGCGAGCAGACGACAGGGGGCTCGCTGTTATGGTACATTTTATATGCAGTTTATGGAATTAAGCAATAGAAACGAATGCTCTCGCCGCTCTGTGCTTCAATTGCAGGCGTTACTAAACTAATCAACACTTAAGTGCAATTCCGCAACAAAGGTATATTTTACATGCATGCATGCACATACATACATATATGCATATATCTATCAATGCTGCATAAAAAGTCTGCATGTGGTTGGTTGTTCGGATTGTGTACCGGCCAGCGGACGACTTGATCCTGAACTTTGGCTCAGTCGGAACCACAAAAGTAATTTGTACATGTATATTATATAGTTGCATATGTGTACGCGTTTAAGTTTGTTGTTCACCTGCCCGTGTGCTTGTGTGTGTGTGTGTGTGTGTGTGTGCGTGTGTGCGGTAGCCATGTCACATGTTAATGTGATGTTAACAGCATCGAGTCTGCAGTCATTATTTTTATACATACACACCTCCAAAATGCAAAAAGAAAAACATTAGTTTCTGTCAACGTTGCAGAGGAGTATGTTAGTTTTGACATTTTCATGGAGTATGATATTGACAGCATCAACAGAAAATTCGATATAGCCGATAGTCAGTCGGTCCGGTCCGTCTGTCAATTTCGATGCAAATCCCCAGTCTCTCAGTTTTTGATAGAAGTTGATACGAATACTTTGTTTATCAAGAAAAAAAATATCTTAAATATCCTACTTACAAATTGCGATTGTGTTTGTGGACCTACACTTACATTTTGGCACCAAAGCTAACAACAAATCAGGTGGGTAAAATCGGAATATTGCATCAATAAAAAAAAAAAACAAATTTATTTGGTACTCCCCAATTGAAAGTGTATATGTATGTGAAATTCCTTGAATTTGATGCCTATGCAGTTTCTAGATTATTGATTTAATGCTGGCACTGATAGACAATTAAATATTTAATTAAAATTATATTCAAAAATAAATATTTGTTAAGTAATATTAGGCAGGCAACTTTTGTTTATAACAGCTCATATGCAAAAAGTTTCATATTGAATGGGGACTCTTAGCTATTTTGTATACATATATTGCATATAAACAAATAAGAGGCATATGAGAGTTAAGCGAAGCGAACAAAGTTCACATACATATGTACATACATGTATGTATGTATTTGTGTGACAGTTGGGCATTGCAATAAATGTTATTAACATGGCACTGTTAATACTTTGCTGTCAACTTAATTGCAGGGATTTTTTTCTGTGCTTCATATTTTTTTTTTTTTGGATTTATATTGATTGTTATGTATTTTTCCTAATTTATTTGTTTTTGTTTTTGTTTTTTTTTTTTTGTCCTAACCAGGCGGACTTTAAGAAGCGGCAAAAGGAAAGCGTAGACGGCAAAGCAACACACAGACACACAACACACACACACACACACTTAAATCAAAGGAAAACCCACACGAACCGAACCGATCGGAAGAACAATGTACGCTGGCGCATATCCACCGAACGCTGGCGGCGTCCAGCAGCAGCACACGGGCGGCTACTATGGCAACGGCGGCGGCGGTGCAGCTGCTGGCGGCGGCAATGGACCGCGCCATGAACGTCCATATTATCCGCGCAATAGCTTTGCCGGCGCTGCTGGCAATGCGGCGGCCTTGAATGGTGCCGGTGGTGGCGCCGCAGCTGGAGGCATGCATTTTGGGCAGCCGTATGGTGTCATGACCTATGGTATTCAGAATGGCATCAGCATGGGCGCCGGCGGCAATCCGTATCGCACTGGCGGCGGCGGTGCTGGCAATGCCATGCAGAATGGCGCATTTGCTGGCGCCAATGGCATTGCCTTTCAGGGCGGACCCCGTGCCAAGAATCCCAACTATACGCAACGCTATCAGAAGCCGCACAACGGCATGGGCAATGGCGGCGGCTATCAGGGCGGCGGCGGCAGTGCCAATTACAATGCAGCCGCATTGGGCATGCTGTCAAAGGAGGAGCGCGCCGAATTGCAGCGTGAGAAGGCCAAAAATCCAGGACGCAATTTGGTTAAGCCGCACTGGGAGAATTTGCAGCCATTTCAAAAGGATTTCTATATCATGCATCCAAATACGATGAATCGCAGCGAACAGGCTGTGGCCGAGATGCGTCACGAGCTGGAGATAACCGTCTCGGGCAATGAGCTGCCACATCCGGTGGCCAATTTCGAGGAGTCCTCACTCCCGCCCCACATTATCGATGAGATGAAGCGCCAGGGCTTCACCAAACCAACCGCCATCCAAGCACAAGGCTGGCCAATTGCCCTGAGCGGACGCGATCTTGTTGGCATTGCCCAAACGGGCTCCGGCAAAACGTTGGCCTACATGCTGCCCGCCATTGTGCACATTGGCAACCAGCCGCCCATTATGCGCGGCGAGGGACCGATTGCCTTGGTGCTGGCACCCACACGCGAGCTGGCCCAGCAGATTCAGTCGGTGGTGCGAGATTATGGACATCTGTGCAAGCCCGAGATACGGCACACATGCATTTTCGGTGGCTCCTCAAAGGTGCCGCAGGCGCGTGATTTGGAGCGCGGCGTCGAGGTTATAATTGCCACGCCGGGACGTCTTATTGATTTCCTTGAGAATCGCAACACCAACTTGCAGCGCTGCACATATCTTGTCCTGGACGAGGCCGATCGCATGCTTGACATGGGCTTTGAGCCCCAAATACGCAAGATCATTGAGCAAATACGTCCGGATCGCCAGGTTGTGATGTGGTCGGCCACATGGCCCAAGGAGGTGCAGGCATTGGCCGGTGATTTTCTCAACGATTACATCCAAATCAATATCGGTTCAATGAACTTGTCGGCCAATCACAACATACGACAGATCGTCGAGATCTGCAACGAGAACGAGAAGCCGCAGCGCATGGTGCGACTGCTTAAAGATATTGCCCCAACCACCAACAATGCGGCCAACAATGGCAACAAAATTATCATATTTGTGGAGACCAAAATCAAGGTGAGTGCCAAGATTTCATTTGCAAAGGACACCTTCAACTTTTCGGATAGTTTAGAAGATAAGATTCAAGCAAGGCAAAAGACTGTGAACAGAGTATTAAGCGGTTGATAAACCCCCGATTGAAGTTTTGTGACTTGTTTTTATGATTCAGCGAAATCAAAGCTCATATCCCGACAGTTCTGAGCTCAGCTCCAAGTGGCTGTAATTGTGAAAAGCTTCACACGCATCTTATCGGGTGTAACCGACATTGCGATACTCTGTTCGCAACGGCATTGCAGCTGCTATTTGACGCTGATGATATACACGGGTATATTTATCCAAATTTCAATTATCTAGCCTTGGTAGAAAATGTGTTCGTTGCAAGCCATAATTGGATCGAGTCGTAAGAATTACTAAACAATTGCCTTTTCGCAGGTGGAGGACATATTGCAGATAATACGCAGCGAGGGATATACAGCCACATCGATACATGGCGACAAGTCGCAGAGTGAGCGCGATTCGGTGCTGAAGGATTTCCGGAACGGCAAGTCGAACATATTGATTGCAACGGATGTGGCATCGCGCGGCCTGGATGTGGAGGACTTGCAGTTTGTTATTAACTATGATTATCCGAACTCATCGGAGAACTATGTGCATCGCATTGGACGCACTGGACGCTGCCAGCAGCTGGGCACGGCATACACATTCTTTACACCGGACAATGCCAAGCAGGCACGCGAGCTGATCTCGGTCCTCGAGGAGGCTGGACAGACACCGTCACAGGCGTTGCTCGATTTGGCACGCGCCATGCCCAATTCGGCCAATTATCGCGGCAACAAGCGCTGGAATAACAATGGCAACGGCGGCGGCAATGCGACCGGCGTCTATCAGCAGCGCAGCAATCCGCTCAACTATCAGGCGGGCAACAGCATTGGACCCAACAATGGCTACAATAATCGCGCCAGCTATCAGCAGCAATATGCCGCTGGCGGCAATACTTATCAGCCGAACGGCAGCGGCTCCGGCGTTGGCGGCAACGTTGGCAATTGGAATCGCGGCGGAGCTGGATCGGCAATTAACCAGCAACCGGGTGTCGATGGCGCCAACCGCAATGGCAGCGCCACTTATCGCCCCCGTGCGCCCTTTAACAATGGCGGACCGCGTGCCATAATGGGCCATAATGGTGCTGCCGGTGGTGCCGGAGGTGCAGCTGGTGCCCACAATGCCGGTCAGCCGCATTTGGGCCAACAGGCCGGCGCATTTATGCCGCCAAATTATCGGGGACGTGGACAATTCGTGCCGAATGCAGCGGCCGCCGGCAGTGGCATGCCACGTTTCCAGCAGTTTCCCAAACGTGACTATCAACAACAGCAACAGCAGCAACAGCCACCGCCACACTATCAGCAGGCGCAACAGCAGGGACAGCAAAAGCCAAAGCAACATCCTGGCGGCGATGATAAGACCTTTAAGGAATATGCACCGGCTGGCGTAAGCACACCCATGGTGCATTATACACCAGCCAATTCGCCGCCAATAGCGGCTGTTGCGGCCGCTGCAGCGGCTGCTGTTGCCGGTGGCGCTGGACGCGCACCGGTTGCGGCCGCACCCGGCACTGCATATATGTACGATGCGGCGGGCGTGCTGACAACAGCTGCAGCACCTGGCACCAATCCCTATGCCAGCCAGTTCAATATGCCGGCCACCTATTATACGGCACAGCATCATCAGTTTGCGCCAGCCGTGGCTGGGCCCGGCCCGGGCGCTGCCATTGAGCAGGCTGGCCAGCATTAAGATGGCTCAAAATCCAGTCTTTCTTTTTTCCAAGAGTCCACAACTGCAACACCCAAAAATGATGAAGCACAAATACAACAGACACAACCACAACAGACGAATCAGCAGCAGCAGCAGAAGCAGAAGAAGAAAAGAAAACACACTTACACACACACACACACACACACACACACACACACACACCCCGAAACACACTTGAACACGCATAACGAATTATAATAAACAGTCATAATTGTGAATCGACTAGAGAGAGTGACTCGACTCGAGTCGAGTCGTTCGAATCATACAAGTTATACATATTCTATATGCATATATCTAAATGAATTATTTAATGAGCATTCATATGTGATGTAGAGGATGTCTATTTGCTTGTGTCTGCTCGATAATGATGTATATATGCAGTGTATACATAATGTAAACTCGTACGATTCAATCGATTCAATTTTACATCAACTGTTTTTACACCACTGTTAACGCTGAACGCTGTTAATTAACAGCAGCACCAGCAACGTTCCAATGGGCAGGCAAGCAACTACAAAAACAACAACAACAACGCGGACACAAATGGCAACAATTTACGAGTTTGAAAACAACAAAAAAAAATACAACAAACAAACAAAGAAAGAGAAAAATAACAAATTTGCAGAAGCACAAGTTACTCCCTTTTTACTTACAACTTTCGTATATATGCATATACATATATCCTAACTATACATATATAGATACGTGGATTTTCATTTCCATTGATATTTATTATGATTATTATTATTATTTTTTTTTTTTTTTTTTTTTTGCCACACAACACACATACAAACAAACACACAGACTGCTTGAGTTATTCGCATGGCGGCAACTGCATCAGCAACAACATCAACAATGCCAACAACAACAACAAACGTGTATGGGTAAGTAGAGACACACAAAAGCTCTGAGCTTCATTTCGAGCATCAATTAACTGCACTCTCTCTCTCTCTCTCTCCCCCTCTCTGACAATTCGGAATAGCTGCAGACACCAATAACAGCGCCGTTATAACTGTCGCCTTGCTGTTAACCACAACATTTATGCAACGCTCCGTACAAAAGAACTGCAATAACAGTTAATAACTAGACATATTTATCTAGTTTTTAAGCAATCTCCGCGCGCGAGCTGCAAATTGCATGTTCTTCGAATGTTAAAGAGTTAAGTGATTATAATGATTTTTTTCTGTTCATTTGATTTTGAAGATGTGCTAAATATTTTTTTTGTTAACCATACACTACACACACACACGCGCACGCACACAAACACACATTCACAAAGCACAAACACCCATACACACACACACACACACACACCCACACACACCCACACACCCACATTCTTTACGATTCACACAATTTGTTATGCATATTGTCAAACCATACTTTTAAGGTGCTATACACAAAAAGCGTATACATAAATATCAACAAGATAAACCACAACCACATCAAGATATTTTAGTAATTTGTTAAAAACATATACACACACAAACACACTCACATGAACAAAGACACATACGAAAATTACCAGAAAATTGTATCAAAAATGAGAAAAGACAATTTTTAAAACCTTTTCACTAACCTGGTTGGTATGAAATTAACGGTTTGCTTATATAATATATAAAAAAAAATGATAAAAAAAAAAAATCAAAATATTTCCATAATAACAAATTAAGCTAATAATACTCAACAAGCTGAAAACATATAAATTCTGATTAACTATACACAGACACACATGCAAAAGCATTCACACACACACACACACACACACACCCACCCACCTACACACACACATATACACACACACACACGAACGCACACACACAAAGAGAGAAATGCAGCCAATCGTTTTTCGATTAAAGTAAAATTGCGAAAGCGCACTGAAAATTTAAGTGAAATATTTAGAAATTCGTAAATGTTCAAAAACATAAAAAAAGAAATCTAACCCCAGCATAGGGCAAAAAGCAGCGCTGCTTTGGTAGAAGTATGTAAACGAATCTAAACAACAACAACAACAACAAATACAATGAAATATGTATTGGAAAAAACACTTTAATGTTCGAGTAATATTTATATAAACTTTTTTTTTTCTTTTTTTTTTCTATATATATAAATATATATATATATAATCATGCATATATTTGCTTGGTATGCGTATCTTGAAGGCGAAACGCGATTTTACATTATATTTTATAACATGATTTTTTTTTTTTTTGTTCTTTTCCCTGATGTCAACCTATTTCCATTTGGAAAATATTCACGCTGATGTTTTTATTTTGTGTGTAACTGAATTTATATTCACATTCGCAAAAGGCAATGTTTTTTTCAAAAGTTCTATGCAAATACTGGAAAAATGAAAAATGAAAAATGAAAAATGAAAAAAAGTTGAAAATTTAATTTTGTTGAATATTTTTACAACAAAAAGCAAGAAATATAAGAAAAAGAAAATACGCCACATTCATCCATAAATAAAAAGAAAAAAAAAACAGGAAACAAGTTAATTCAATATATATATATATATACAATGCAGAACACAAACAACAGACATTCACAAAAATGCGAGAAAAGGAAAATAACAAGAACAACAACAATAATAATAATAATAATAACAACAATAACAATAACAATAACAACAATACAGAACAGGAATGCATATATACATATATATATATACATATATATCAAATTATTTCCTTTTTTTTAGTGTAGTAGCCCGAGGTTTCATTTTCATTTATCATCATTTTTACATCATATTAGCACATATATACCATATGTACGAAACTCTCTATATGCCCCCCTCCCCCTCTGATTCCAATATACAAGTTAATTAGTTAGCTATCTTGGTCCAAGTTGTTGCCCATAAAACATTTAGTATTAAACAATTTTCTAAGTTCATCCTCAGAACGGAAAAGCAGTACAAAGCTAGCAAAAGAGAAAATAGCAACAAAAAAAAAAAAAAAAAAAAAAAAAAAAAAAAAGGAAAATCTAAAGAAAATGAACAATAAAAATAGAAATCAGTTGAAGAAACGAAACAAGTTAAGCAGCAAAGAGACAGGACACAAGGGAAAAAAAACACGTAGAGTATGCGAAATTTCTTCTCTCTCTCTCTCTCTCTATACATATATATATATATATATATCATATATATGTATATATATATACATTGAACTATATACATATATGTGTATGTATGTCTTAGGCAAATAAAAGAACAGTTATAAGACAACAGAAGCATAGAGCACAGCACATGGATCTCCTTGTAACGAAAACTACATTTAAAAGAAGAGAAAATACATACATATTTATCTATATATATATTTATATATGTCATAAATTATACATATATACTATATATATTATGAACGAATACCATAAGTGGAAGACATTGTTTATTATAATTATAATTACTATTATTTCTTTTTTTTTCATTTTGTTTCATTTTGTTCTGTTTATAATTCTAATTCTATTTTATTTTTTTTTTTCTGTTGAACTCTCATACGCTTAAATTGTGTTTCCTTTCATTTTGTTTTAGAAGCTGAAAACTAAATACTATATTATTTTTTATATGTATATGTATACACAATGTTACTAAGTGAAAAAATCGACCCGGACATGGCCGGCGTTGTGTTGGCCTGGCCTGGCCTGGCCTAACCTGACCTGACTCGACCCGACCTGACCTGACCCCTGACCCCTGACCAGGTCCCGGCCAGCCCCGCCCGCTGTCTGGGCATTTTTTTTATGCAACCGAATTGTGATGATGTGATAGACTTATAAAAAATACTAATTAATAACCAATTTAAAACGATAAAAAAAAAGAGGAAAAAAAAACAAAAAAAAAACAAATGAAGTAACAGCCCAAGCCGAAACCAGGCTGAATATATATGTTATGTATTTGTATTATTGTCACGTATATATATATATATATATATATATATATATATATATACACTATATATATATATATAGACAATGTCTGAAGGCTATACCAAAGCCAATGCTTAATGGCTATTAAATATGTATTATGGATGATATGAGGCACACATTCTTTTTTTTATTTAAGTAATAAAACCTTTGAAGTGCGATATTTGTATTGTATTACCTATAAGTTGTTGTGAACACACACACACGCACACATACACACACACACACTCACACTCACACAGAGACACAAAGAAACACACGCATATATACATACAGAGTTAAACGAAACAAGAACACAAAACAAAATGACAAACAAACAAAAACAAAAAAAAAAAAAGAGAAAAAGTTGAAACTGATAAAATTTAAGCGTAACTAACTGAAAAGATGCAACGAAAAAGAAAAAAATACAACAAAAAAAAATTGAAAAAAACGTTAATGAAATTCATTGCAACTTGTAAAGACGAGGCAAACATTTTGCTAAACTTTACTCAGTCTCTCTCTCTCTCTTTCGATCTGTCTCTTAAACTATTTAACTTACTGTGTCTGTCTCAGTCTCTCTTATCTATATAAAATTATATATATATATGTGTATATATTTTTACAAATATATATATGTACATATACAAAAATGATATAGAACATATATTTTTGAAAGTATGAAAAAATGCAACTTTTGAAAAAACCAAAAAGTAAACAGAAATTTACGCAACGTAACGTAACGTAACATAATTGCAACGTAACGTAACGCAACGGGTCGCTGACGTTTCGTTTCGTGTTTGTTTAGTAAAAGACGTAAAAAAAAGCAAAAAAAAAACAAAAAAAAAACGCAACAAGCAGCCAAAATAAGATGAAACAAAATATGCCGTTATAATAAATATGTATTTTGTATGATCATATTGATTTCTCTGTAAATGATTTTTGTGCGTATTTACTTTGCTTCAAGCGTAATATCATTTGTTTTAAATCATTCATTTTGTTTTTATATACCTTTATATATACATACATATATACATAGCATATGTATATAAACCTAGAACTACATGCAATACAATACATACATACATTTATCAAAAGCCAGCCGCTGGTTATGAAGTGAGTGAAAATGCATTTATACAAAACAATTGACAGCGCACAATTGCCAAAAATGCACACATACAGACACACACACACACACACGCACACGGTGACACATACACATACACACACACACACACACACACACACACACATACTACATTTAAGCGCCAAGGTTAAATGCAACTTTTTCAAACAACAAACAATTTTCACACAAGTTCAGCTAAAAGAAATAACAACAAATTGGCAAAGTCGAAACCTAAAGAAATTGTTAAAATGAAACAAAACTTAAATAAATAAAAAAACAAAACAAAACAAAAAACGAAGGCAGCATTGTAAGTGATAAGCAAAATTTTGAAATTTTGGCCGCATAATAGCTAAAATGGTATGAAAGGTATAGAGTAAACCAAAAAAAAAAAAAAAAATGGCAAAGAAAAGGAAACAGTAAGAAGTTGAGAACGTGGTAGAAAACGTGAAACCCAATTGTGATACAGTTACAAAATAATAAAAACGAATGTGTAGAAATACGTAGATACATACGTTAAATGTTAACATTGCTCGTATCAATATAACATAAGTACATATGTGTGCATATACATACCAGTACATATGTGTGCATATACATACCAGTACATATGTGTGCATATACATGCAGTACATACATACATACTTATATCGGCAATGACATTTGACGATGACAATTGACGTTAATCGATATACAAGAATTATTTATTATTGTCATGATATTGTATTTCGGCAACAAATTGAGCAGATCGTTCTAAATACTTCGATATATGAACTTACTAAATATACTTCTAATGAAGCATAATATTAAAAAGCAAGCCAACAATTTATACAAACTAGTTTTTAAAACCTCGCACACTAACACTCAGACACTCACGCACACACACACACACACACACGCACACGCACACACACACTTAAACAGATACACCTCTTATCACATGTATAAGCTATTTGGTTGATTTGAATGGGGAATAACATATGAGAAATTTTCTTTATATATATATATACATATATACATGTAATTTTTTTTTTCTTAATATATTTGTTGTCTTAGCAAAGAAAAAACAAAACAAAAAACGAAAGGATAACAAAAACAAATACAATTTGTGTAAGCAAATGCAGATTCTTAGCCATTTCGAACGAGCGTGCATTTAAACATACATACATATACAGATGCATACAAACAAACAAAACAAACAAAACATACATACATACATGATGTATGGTTTTAAGATTTAAACAATGAAAAAAAAACAAAAATGGTAACTAAAACTAACGAAAGATTGAAACGTGTATTAAACACGCTGGAAACGTACGCAGTGGACAAAATGTAATTTGAAAACTAAACAAAAAACAAAACAAAACAAAACAAAACAAAAAAAAAATGGTAAACATGCTAAAGAAAACTTACTTATTTAAATAAAATGTTTAGAGCTTAAGTACACCCACAAACAATGCACACACATTCAAAAATTATTATAATATGATATATATAAATACATATATATATATATATATACACATGCGCATACACATACACATACATATATACAACTTGTGTATTTGTACTCATAAATACATGTGTACGATGTACGTGCATGTCGGTTTAATTGATGTAATTCGATGTCGAGTTCAAGTTAAACATATGCATCAAGAAAATAATGCAAACTTAATGTAACCAATTTATCTTACGTATATTAAGCGACACACACACACACACACACACACACACACACACACACCCACACACACACCCACACACACACACACACACACGCAAAATTACCACTCCTTTAACAAGCCGCCTGAAACCCTGCACCCCTAGCCCTAATTATAGAGATGGTCTGAAATACATATTCGTAAAATTATTCGGGCAAACCTAATTACATAAATATGTATGTTTACAAAGCGAATGATATCTATGTAATAAAAAAAAAAAAAAAACACTTTTAAACAATTTGCGCATCAATGTGATTTTATTAGGCAGCCGCTGGTGAGTAATTTTTTAACAAAACCGTAATGAGGGCGTAGTTGATGGGAGCTCACGTTTTTTTTTTGTTTCATAGTGTTCCGGTCTACAATACACTTGATTTGTGTGCCTGTATGTATGTACATACATTACGTAGACAATCTTCCGCCCTACTATGCGATTCTCACAAATGCAACTAGCGCCTGTAGGTCTTCCTGCATTGATTTTGGTTTGCTATGTTCTATCATGCAATTAACTTTATTTGTTTACCTCTATGTATGTATCAAGCCAAACTTCCGCCCTACTATGCGATTCTCACTAATATAACTAGGCCCTGCAGGTCTTCCTGCCTTGATTATAATTGTAAGGATTGTATTATCCTGCTATTACCCGCTTTCTACATCTAAATAGAAATATGACAAAATCATCATCGTGCTTATGTATTTTTGGGTAAGAATATATTTTTATGAATATATATTTATTAATAAATAAATAAAATGATAAATAATCTATATAAGTTGAGCCGATCCTATTGAAGTCCACATTAACTCTGAGAAATCAGCGCCTAGGTAAAGATCTGTGGTGCCTTTCAGTTAACTCGTGTTAAATATTATACGTTATATAGAAAGTAATCCAGTTAAAATGTCAAAAGCTTGCTTACCCTTTTTTAGAAGTTCGTTGCAAATTAACTGCCTACTTTACCACATGGTAAAAATTCATTGAACATGTTCATGGCTGAATGTTTAATTCGATCAATTTATCCGCATAAAACGCCACTTGACGGAATTCAAAAGCATAGTATAAAATTGAAAAGCTCGCTTTCTTTTTATACAATAAATTTACTGTCTACTTTACCACATGGTAAAATTTTATTGCCCATATTCATGGCTGAATGTTGAATACGATCAATTTATCCGCATGACAAAGGCAACAATACAAAGTTCAAAACGTAGTTGTCTTCCTTTTTTAAAAGTTCGTTGCAAATTTACTACCTACTTTACCACATGGTAAAATTTCATTGCACATATTCATGACTGAATGTTTTATTCGATCAATTTATCCGCACAAAACACCATTTGAAGGTTTGAAAAGCCAACAATAAAAAGTTTTCTTCCTTTTTAAAAAGTTCGTTGCAAATTTACTACCTACTTTACCACATGGTAAAATTTCATTGAACACATTCATGACCGCAGGGAGCAAAAATATAAAGTTCAAAAGTTCGCTATCCTTTTTTAAAAGTTCCTCGCAAACTTACTGCCTAGTTTACCACATGGTAAATATTGAATGGCTGCATATTGAATATGATAAATTTATCAGCATGATAATTGCCAGGTGCTTTAAAATTGTCGAATAAAAAGAACAATTTGCAAAATGATTTTTCAATTTTTATTTAAAATACCATCTGCATCTGCTTTGTTGTCGCATTTTATAATTTATACATAAATTTAACTGTTTTTATTTTTAATTTTCTTGTTTTTTTTTTTTTTTTTTTTTGCATTTTAACATAATTCTCGCTTGCTGGCTTATCGTGTTTAATTATCTCTTTTAGTTATACATTCTATATATGTACGTTAATATAGTATGCATATATATATATTTATTTATATATATAAATATATATATATAGATATTATATTATTCTTGCCGTTTTTCGTTTGTGTGTTTGATACATAATACTTTCATTTGATTTAAATATTTTTGGGCGCTAAAGTCGCTCAATTAGTTATTTGTTTTTCTTTGTTATTAACTAGTTCCTATTTTTTTTGCCTTTTTTCACATTCGTTTTGAGTAGATTTCAACGTGTTTTTACAAGCCAAATTAAAAAAAAAAAAAAATTGCTCTTTGTTTTGCTTTCAATAAAAATAGATACAGTTCTTGAATAGAATGCTGCGCGGCACAACTTTGTGTTTTTTTTTTTTTTGTTTGTTTCGTATTTGTTTTTTTGTTTGTTTTTTGCATATTTTACAATTGGTTTTTTAAAAAAATATATATATATATATATATCGTTTGCTATGGGCTCAATTTTTATAATATTTGTTTTCTCGTGACTATTGTAACAACATTCGATTAATCATAAATTACAATTCAATAAGTTTTATTTTGCAGCTGTTTGTTTATGTGTAAAATAAGCGTTAGGCGCTATCGTTTATTGTTTGCTGAATGCTGAATGCACTTTGTCTGCCCTTTTTTTGTTAAGTGTGTATAATATGGCTTACTATTTATTTATTTAATGCTCAATGTATACGAGGTATTTGTTTTGTTTTCCTTTGCAAATAATATATGTTGCATATGAATCGCTTTAGTGTAACATACCCAAACATATACATACATACATATCTACGACTCTCGAGAGATCATAACGAAAATTCGACACGAATCCGACTTCGACTCCGACTTCGACTCCGACTCCGACTTCGACTCCGACAAATTCGCCAAAGATAAACGTGCTAAAGTGCATTTAAATTTTTAGCGATTTTATAAAATAGCTTGAGTTTGTAAAAGAAACTATCTAAATATGGCCAAAAAAAAAAAAAAAACAAAGGCTTAAAAAAAAAGGAAAACAAAAAAAAAATGAATACATTTAAAATTACGGGTATGGCAAACATTTAATTGAGACAGTTTTTGTTGTATGATTTGTATAAAGAAATTGCGTACGTGTATTCTGACAGAAATAAATATATATGTGATCATATATAAATATATATGTATATATATATATCTAACCGAATAAAAACGTCTTTAAAAAAAAATATATATATATATATATATATATATATAAGTCTTAAGTTTGGATATTAAAGCAACTTAAATCGAATCAAAAATTAAGAAGTCTTTTGCAAGTCTTTACACAGCTTAAATGCGCAAACGAGTACCAAGTTGGGCATTGTGTTGGGGCCCCAATTGCTCCGATAATAATATTGTTCACTCTCAAGTCTTAATGGATCTTACGAATAGTAGCTGCGCTGACATTAGCTTGCCGGCGCCAGAAACATTACAATGAAAATTGCTTAAAATGAATATCGAGTATGCGTATATATTAAGGTTGATCTTTTCAATAACTTATATAAAGTATATTAAATGTATGTTGTTTGTTTGTTTGTTTGTTTGTTTGTTTGTTTGTTTGTTAATGTGTTGGGTTCTGTCTCTCTCTTTTTATTTTCACAGCTAAATTGCTGCCTTAAGCGCTAGTGATTGTTGTTCTTGTTGTTGTTGTTGTTGTTGTTGTTAAATGAAAATGTTTGCTTGACTTTTTACATATTTGTTTAAATGTTATGACTCGTAGATTGTTGTAACAGTTGAAATGAAGAACAAAAATGCAATATTTGTGCCCAAAATAAATGTACTGTATATATAGCAACTGGTTTTGTTCGTCTTCTTGTTTGTTTGTCATTCTTCTCTAACTTATTTGTTATTGTACTGTCTGTTAACTGCACAAAATTTGATGTATTACATTTGTTTGTTAATGCTGTTGATTTATGAACAATTCGTGTGTGGATTGGTTGGGGGATTGTTGCGCATGAATAGAGTCATGTACTATATTACAGATGTAGAACTAATCCTTAATCTTATTCGCGATGATACATACAATTATAAGTGGAAGGTTTTTGGGGGGGGGGGGGGTGGTGGGAGCAGAGGAAATTGCCAAATACACGTATGCTGTACACGCATATTATATTCATAATTATTATGTAGCTGACTAAAGGCAAAATATTAGATTTAAAAAAAATATATGTGTATATATATTCCACACATATATGTATATGTGTGTGTATGCATATGTATATGTATAACTAGGATATACGTTCATAATTATTAGTATATATATGCATAGCTTTCAACTGTTGCAGATCATTGTTCAACGTCAGCATTTCGAGGAACAAACGGGGAGGAAGGGAGGGGTTTGCTTTTAAAGCGACTACGCAATGAGTGTGCAGGTGTGTGTGTGTGTGTAGGTGTGTGTGTGTGTGTGTGTGTGTGTGTGTGTGTGTGTGTGTGTGTGTGTGTGTCGGGTGTGTGATTTTGAGATGCACTTAAGCAATGAGTAAACGTCTCAACAGACACATTTCTGGCCTGTTCCTGTTCCTGTTCCGGCTGTTAGCGAGAGCTTGGATCGTCCATTGTTTACCGTAGATGCCACAAAGCTGGATGAACTGCATCGCGCAGAGCCTGTTAAGGTATTTGGCTCACTCTCTCGTTTCACATATGGATTTAAATGCAAGCGAAGCCAACCTCATGGTTAGATTATGTGCGCCTGCTGCTGCTGTTCGCTCAGCTTGAAGGCCGCCGCATCGCTAAGCAGATGAAAGGGCACACCTGCCGCTGTGGCCACCTCCAGTCGTGGCGAGGAGGAGGCAGCTGCTGCTGCTGCCGCTGCTGCTGCTGCCATTGCTGCTGCCGCTGCTGTTGCAGTTGCTCCCGAGGGGCTGGCAGCGCCTACACTGCCACCGCCGCCGCCGCCCCCACCGCCACCGCCGCCGCCACTGCTGGCATTTGTGAGTCGCTTCAGCTGTATGGCATCGAGTGGCAAGTGATGCGACACATGATGCGCACCGGCCGTCGATAAGCTGCCCAATGTGGTGGCCGCCGCCATAGTGGCCGCCGCCGCTGCTGCTGCTGCTGCCGCAGCGGCAGCTGCATTGCCCGTGCTGGTTGTGGTAATGGTGCTGCCCGCATGGGAGGCGCCACGTCCGCGCTTCCGCTTCGGCAATATGCCCTTGCGCGCCATATAGAAGCGTATGGTCGAGACGGGTATATTGAACATGTTGCTGACCGTTTGAAATGTTTCGCCCTTTGACACACATTTGGCGGCCTGGGCGAGCGAGGCCTCTGAGCGTCGCACCCGCTTGTACGATGTATAGCCATCGATGGAGCTGTGCATTAGCGATGAGCCGGATGTATTTGCCGACGTATCCAAATCAGCGTCCATGCTGAGCGAGAGGCCAGCAACAGTGCCAACAATGCCGCTGGAGCTGCCCATAGTGCCGGCAAAGCCGCTGCTGTCATTGTCCTCATCATGGGCGGCCACATAATTGTGATCGTCCTCAATCGTGGAGTCCAAATGATGCTGCAATTGCAGTTGCTGCTGTTGCTGCTGCTGCTGCTGCTGGTGTTGCTGTTGCAATACCAGCTGCACATTCAGTTTGTTGTCACTGGCCGCGGCAAAGTCCTCGTAGTGTTCGCTATAAACATTCCAATTGTTGCTAGCATCATCAGCCGAATCATCTTCGGTCGGTGCATTCGAGTTGTTCGAAGCAGCTGCCGAGGAGCCAGCATTTGTTTGCGGCTGCTGCTGCTGCTGATGTTGCTGCTGTTGTTGTTGTTGCTGCAGCAGCTGCAATTGAAGCGTATTGTTGCCATTTGTCTGCTGGCGCTGGCGCTGCTCCTTTTGCTGCAGCTGTTGCTGCTGTTGCAGCAGCAATTGTTGCTGCTGCTGCTTGGCGGATAGCGCCGTTGTGCTCGTGGTTGTGGTCGATGTCGTCGAGTTGGTGGCCGTGTCATCCGTCTCAGTGCTGTCCAGTTGATGCGGCTGCTGTTGTTGCTGTTGCTGCAGTTGTTGTTGCTGCTGCTGCTGCTGCTGTTCCTGCTTTAGAGGAGCTGCCGACTCCTGCGCCGCTACCTCCTGGCGCATCTGCTGCAGCTGCTTGTAGTTGATGGCCGCCTCGGAGCCATAGAGGCCGCGTATGCGCAGCTGCTCGGCGCAGCGCAACAGCTGGCCCAATCCAGCCTGCGTCACATTGACCTCGCCCTTGTACATGAAATCGACCAGCGCCTGGATCTCCCACAGCTTGATCTCGCTGGGCAATATGATGACCGGATGCTTGCACGGATTCTCGGCCAATATGGCCTCAAAGTATGTGGAGCAGGCGGCCAGCACCAGGCGATGGCAGTGCACCTGATGCCCCTCACAGGCCAGCGTCACATCCACAAATCTCTGACCAGCCAACAGCTGTGGAAAGGCCGCACCAATGCTGCCCAAATGGCTGTTCCATCGCACGCAAAACTCCTGTGTGGTGGCGCTCATTCTGTTGTAGCCAACAACGCCTCGTCCACGTTCGATTCGTAACCCAATCCAGTATCCAACTCCAGGTCCGATGGAAGCTCTAACGGAAGCTCAATGCGTGTTTTATTATCTAAAAAAGAAATAAAATAACAATAATTAAAAAATAAAAACAAGCTTTAGTACAAATTTCAACGTCTATAGAAACTCACAAGTTATTCAATGAATACTCTATTGCTAAAACTAAATGAGTACTCGATCGCAACACAGACACACTCTAGTCGGTGGCATGCATTGATTGAATCATTCACTCCATACTCACAGTGTTCGAACATATTTGAATGCATTCATACGGGCAAATAACATGAATACATAAATTATGTTCATTCAATTACTTTAAAGCACCCGCTCGCATTCACGTATTCACTCAATATATGTATGTATGTATATTTGAATCCATTCGAACATTTGTGAGTATTTTGACTCATTCGAAACTCACTCACTCGCATCATATTTGATCTCATTCACTTCAATCGTTTCAACGTTCAAGTTGCATTCACTCAACGATTCCAGGCACTCGTCAAGATTGATTCACAACTCGAGACGCATTCAAACTGTGCATTCAGATGATTCACGATTCAAGGACATTGCATGCACAAATTTTAGCTGAAGCTCGAAGACAGCACATGATTAAATAGCTAATTTTATTTGTATTTTGCATTTTTTACTCATATGATTACCGAAAGAAGGCGAGTTCTCTTCTTCTTCTTGCGACTGGCATCAACATGCGAGCGCTTAATCGCAACTAAACTTAACTCAAGAATTGGGAGCGACAATTAATTCAAATAACTACAAATTGTACAATCCAAATTAGGCAAAATTGATTTTTTTTTGTCTTTTTGTCTTGAAAATTCCTTGAAAACTTGAGGATTTTGCTGCACACAATTTATAATTTTTGCTGGCTTCGCGTTGGGTTTTATCTTTTTGTTAAATGCGCCTTCTCTCCTTTTTGCAATGTGACAGCGCGTTGCGCAAAAATTTTATTTTGTACAGACTCCTGTCTGTGCTTAATGTAGTTTGTGCTTCTTCCTTTTTGGTATCTTCAGTTATTGCGTTTGTGTGTGTGTCTGTGTGCGTGTGTGTGTGTGTGTGTGTCTGCTGGTTCTTGTCTTGGTCTTCTCATTTTTGTTTTTTTTTTTTTGCATTAAACAAACGCCAAAAGACAAAGAATTATACTGAAAAAAGTAAAGTAATAAAAATCAAGCATAACAACAACCGACGACGCGACGACAACGACGACGACGACGACGACGACGAAGACGACGGAGCGAGCCAGGAAAGCACACAGGCAGCTGCTTGTTGTTGCTGCTGTTTCTGCTGCTTTTGTGGTTGGCGGCGTGAGGAGCAGAGCCCAACATTGTGGAGCAGTGCGAGCGGGAGAGACGCAGAAATATGCTGCTGACTGCTGCCTGCTGCCTGCTGCTAAAGAACACAGCAATTTTGAGCACTTTACTTTAGCATTTTCGAATTATACAAAGGCAGAAAGGAAGCAGCGAGCAAAGCAGGAACAACAAAAAACAAGGGAGCATGGCACGCACACAAATGCAAAAACTCAAATGCAGAGAGCAAGTGCGAGAGCGAGAGCGCGAAACAGAACGCGTCTGCGCAGTAGCATGGAAATGTGCAAAGGAAGTCGAATAAGCCAGCAGCATAGTGGTTTGAGCTATCGTTAAAAGGTAAACAATTTCGAATGAATTGTATCAATGTTATGCTAATTACGTTGAATGTCTGCTTTTTTAAGTAATTTTCTTCTTGTTTGCATATTTACACTATTCTATGACGTTTTATAAACATTTTTTATTTTATACCCATGAACCACATTAGAGGTTTACGGTAATAATAATATTCCAAAATATTATTAAATATAACATAATAAGGGTACGGTTTAGTTTTAAATCATTGACACTTAACTGCAAACATTGAATGTGTGCCAATGTTTTTGCACCTGTTTGGTTCTCACTCTACGTTTGTATGCCGGATAATGTCGAAAATGCGAGGAGGCTGACCAACAAAAAATAGGGATACAAATGCATATACATACATATACGTTTACGTATATACGTATACGTATGTATGTATGTTAAGCCAAAAGAGAACGAAAAACACAAGCGGCATAACAAGCAATTTGTTGTTGGGTGCATCTGAGAGAGCGAGAGAGTTGCAACATATCCCAATCAGAACGTTGCTAAAAACAATGGCGCTCGTAATACAAAAGCTATATCAAATATGCATCCATAAACTTTTAGATTATATGTACACATAATTTGTTCAGAATTGTATCTGCCTACACATGGAAATCGTAATTTTCACCACTTGCTTTGCAAGTTTGCAAATAGTGCAAAAATAGTGTGCAGACAAAACAAAAGTAAAAAAAAAACAAACTCCTTGTTCTTATGCGAGAGCGAGAGAGCATTGAGCACAAACAAGAACAGCCCCTGCTTGTGCTTGTGCTCAATGCTCTCTGGTACAAGACCAAAGCAAAATTGGCAACAACAATAAAAAAAACAAATTTTCCAGAAAAAGGAAACAATATAAAAAAAGTTATATATGTATGTATGTGCATATGTATGTTGCTCAGGAGAAGACGACGCCGCGTCGGCAGCACAAAGGAGACTGTAACACAAAAATAGCATTAAAAGCGTGAGTAGAACAACAATGCGCAAAAGTTGACAGCAAAAATAAGCACAGCACAAGACAAGTGTACAGAAAGAAGTTGTAATATTTGCAGCAAAACATTTTAATAATTAGGGGTTGAAAGCTTGTTTCAATTTCGGCATACAAATGTATATATGTATGTGAATATATGCTCTTGTACATTTCTGGATACTTCGAGAATTCTATTTCCGTTATTTTAATAATTCACTTTACGCGCCTGCTTGGCGTTGCCAATCTATGGAAAAACACATGGTTACACACATACATACATACATATGTATGTGCATACAAACAGTCCTCAATGGATGAGCGAGATCATCTGCACGCATGTGTGTATGTACGTATGTATGTGTATGTGTGTGGTATAAATATGACACCGCAATATAATTTCAATTTGAAAAATGAAAAATTACATGTCTGTCTTTTAATCGTTTCTGCTAAAAAAAAAAAAAAAAAAAACGATCATCAAAAATGAACTAAAGCAAAAACAATATCTGAAATAAGAGCAATAAACATGAGTCTGCGACATGTGCATCAGCAAAAACACAAAACAAAAAAAAAAAATGCCGCAGCAGGAGACCAAAACAAGATTTGCCACTGCTGACCGCGTAAAGTTATCGATACATTATTTACATGATTGTGGTCATAGCAATCAGCTCTTAGCTGGTGGTATGAGACGTTAATTTCAAATTTGCGGAAGTACAAATATTTAACTGAGCACTAAACATTCGCGCAAAATTTAAATATTGTTAAACGTATGCGACTTTATAAGCGGAATGTCCAATTTATGTTTACATATTGCACACACTTGAATAGTGTCACGTTCCGTAATATAATACTCTTGTTTGGTTAAGGATTTATAGAGGAAATTCTATAAGATCTGATCGGCAATTAAAGGGATATAATACCCACATATGTATATGTATGTGTACATACTCAGCACTTGCAGGAATATCCCTAATATTTGTTTGTTTTTGCCGTTGCCGCTCAAAAGTCAAAACGCACACATCCCAATAAGAAACGTGAATGCAAAAACGCTGCAGGAGAGCAAAGTGCAAGCAAAATGAAAAGAGCGCGCGTGGGCTATCTCTCTCTCACGTATGATTGTTGAACTGTGCGTTTGTTAAAGGAGCGAGAGAACATTTAGAAATAAACAAAAGCAACAACAATAACAAAGCCGAAGCAGAAAAAGGAAGCACACAGGCGCATGCAGCATTGCGTGTGTGTGTGTGTGTTTGTGTGAGTCTCTCTCTCTCTCTCTCTCTTTCTGGCTTGCGTGTCTGTTGAGCAAAATAAATCACAAGAGTTGCTGCTGCGGCAAAAAAAAACTAAATAAATAAAAAGCCGGGCGAGCGTCTGCGTCGCGTCAGGCAAAAATTATGCATATTTCGCTGCTTGAAATGAAGTTGGCAATTCATTTGGAGACAAAGGCATCAATTAAACAACAATATAAACACAAATCCAACAAACACACACGCATATACATAAGTGTATATAAATGCACATATACAGAGAATATTTGTTTCTGTTTGATGCGATTTATTTATTTGTGGTACCGACATCGCCGACTGTTTATATTTAGTTGCAAGGATGTACATACATACAATAATTCACACACACACACACACACACACACACACGTGCGCATGCATATGTAGTTACAATGTTTTTACCTCGTTTTAGTTGTGTTGGGTGCGTGTTGGCCCCTACCGCCAGCCGCCTTTTGCTGGCGTTATCCTTGCGTCGCGTGCGTCGCTTTTTGTTTAACACAATTCTTGCACAAATGCCTCACGGTGCACAGCACACAAGCACTGAGAGACTTGCGAACACAATGTGTATTGATTTTTCGCAATGTTAATGTTTAATAAAGCCAGCACATACGCACATACATACAAACATACAACACACGCACACACACACACACACACATATATATATATGTAGCAAACAACTTTTGAATATGTTTCGTACGACGCGCAACGCGCGTGTTTTTTTTTTTAAAACATCCAACGAAAGCAGAGGAAAAGCGGTGGCAGTGCTCGCTTTAACAATAACATGGGTATAACGAAATCAGTAAACTTCATAGGCACATCGCGTGCACGGCTTTCATGCGGAATTGTTCTTAAAATGCGTTTTTAAATTGAAAGTTTAAGTATAATTAACTTTGCGCACCGCCAACTTCATTGACTGTTCGGCTTGGGGAGTTTAGAGATGAGCGATATTTTGCGTATTTTCAAGAAGCGAGTTTTTTTAGTTTGCTGAGGAGTAATTCTGTTAAATTGTGGAGCAGTTCTGTTAATGGTAAGTCTCGGAGCAACAATACATTTTGTAGCAGCGGCATAATTAGTTGATTCGATATTGGATGGTAGCACGAGTGGTCTAAGGGCAAAGTAATTGTATCTTACAAGTAGGTAACATGCTCTGTTAAGTGCGCAATCGATATTTTTTAAAGCCCGATTCGAGTAAAAACATTCGATTAGTGCCTAAGGAAATTCGAATCGATATATTTTGGTCGTACATCCCTAGATTGCAGTGACCGACGTTGTCTCATTCATACTTTTTTTTCGATGTAATTTTTGCTCTTTCGTGTATTTTTTAACGAATAAGAATAATGTGTTAAAAGTTCAATGTGAATCGTATCGTCGTGTGTTCGTGCAGACGTGCAATTGTTAACCTACAGCAATAAACTGGTACGCTTCCGCCTTCCTCACCAAAATAGCAAAATATCAACCTTTTAACATCGTTTGGCTTTAAATAAGAAATTACATACACATAAATTATATGATGCACTGGCAAGATCGCACTGATGCCGATCCCAATGCGAAATAGCGGACGGACAGGCGTCACGGCGTTTGCACAGAAAAAACTGTATTTTTGGCCCTATGCCTATGTTAATGTGTTAGTGGGCGGTGTTTTTCATGTTAACAGAGTTTTTTTTTTGTTTATGTGGCATACGTGTTCAAAGCAAATGCGCTGCTTTGTCGTGTTATGTGCGCGAAATTTGGGGGCTTTAACATTTATATTCCCAAAACTTCAGCATTGTCGTTCTTGTGGTTATTGCTGCGTGGCAAAAATCAATGCAAAAAGTGTTTTTTATACATATGTACATGGCAAAGCAATTTTTTCACTGCTCACACGTTCATATGCAAGTGTGCTGTGTATGTGTGTGCATGAGTACGACAAGCATGCAAGTGTGTGTGTAAGTGTGTCGGAGCGCAACTCAACATGGCTGACAGTGTGGTGAGCTATGAGCAAGCAGCAGTGTTGGTTGCCTCATGTTAAAACGATTGAGGGACAGAGATTTATCTAATGAAAATAACTAGCTTCCATTTTACGATTATACTTCACAATGCCTTAGTCAATGGTTTGTGTTTTATACATATATTTTGTGCAATAAATGTATGGTCACACTTATGCGGCGCGCATTTTGACATTTCAGTATTTGACTTTGTCATGCACCAATACAAGCACAAACGGCAAATCGCTGCTGTGGTGTGTTTCGCTGTAACACACCATAGGGGCCGTTCTGTCACTGACTTGTACTTGTTATTGTGTCTGTCAGTGTTGTCGGCCGTGTCGATTCATTAATATTTTTTTGTATTTGCCGACAAACGGTCGTGCGCAAGTAATATGTGAAAATTCAAGTGAATAATACTACAAATTGTACGTACATTTATTGATTGATTGTTAATCAAAAATAACATTTAACAAGACACTATTTCGGTAAATTTCGGTTGTGCTTCTGTGTGTGTGTGCTCGTGTGCGTGTGTGCTGTGTGTGTGTGTGTGTGTGTGTATGTGAGAGTGGGGATAAACGTTGCGGCCTATTTCGTACATGAAGAGGCGGTTGCTTACTTTCCAGTGATAACAACAGCAACAATAACTTTGCATCCCAATTAATACTTATGTATATATATATATGTATAACATTTTTTGTTTTTCGTTTTTCGTTTTTTTCTCCATTGCGCAGTTTTTGGTGTGTCTTCTCACAAGCAACGCGAAACGAAATTGCTAAAAATTAAAACCGAGACGAATCAGCATAAGAAACCAACAAAAACAACGAACGACCAAACAAAAAGCAGATCAAAAGCATAAAAAAAAAAAAGCCAACATAAGTCAACGCTAACGTTGACGCAGACAACAGTATTCGTATTCTCTACCGTTTTTTTTTTCGACTAACTTTTATCAACAATAATAAAAGTGCGTGTGTTATCTCTCGTTAAACCAAAAAGAAGAAGAGACTACAGCAACTCAGTGAGCAGTGAGCAGAGGAGCAGCAAACAACAACAACTCGAAACTCACAACTCCCAATCAGAGAGCCAAAATAGCAGTCCGTCAAGATGACGCAACCGTTACCCATACGCTTTCAAGAGCATTTACAGGTGAGTACATTTTTCTGACTTGTTTACGGTAAGGGTATTTGGTTCCCTATTTCTGTTGAATGCGGCACCTAGTAAGATTCTGGTCCTATTGTTCATGTGTGAGTTAAGTGGATTGTGTGGCGGGGAAAACCACTTGTTGGCCCGCCCAAGCGCCGCTTACCACATTCTTATTAGAATAAAGCAACACACTCTGCCGTGGTTCAAGTCCATGCTAACAATTATCGACTTTAAACGTGAAGATTGAAGATTTGATTTGAAGATTGATCTCAAAATAGATTTCCAGATCGTGTTCAAATATTCATATCTGTATAAAAAAGCGCGTAGTTAGTTTGTTTTAGGATGTTTATACTATATTTATATGAATTACATTTCGTTTCGCTCAGCTCTAATGTAATTAATACTAGATTAAATTTTTTTGTCTTTAAACCAGGTTTAATAGATTTTTTTTTGCTGCTGAAATGGCTTCAAAAAATGTTTTTAAACATTCTAAAATGTACTTGAATACAAATTGTTAACCACTGTATGTATTAATTTCTTAACGAAATTTCTTGGTAACAAAAAAAAAAAAAAAATAGTCAAAACGTTTTGCTCTCCGCTTGTTCGACTCTTCTGGTTTACGAAATGGTCGAATGAGTCACGCTCACACAAGCCGGTAGACCCCTCTGCCTGTCGCCTCTTTTTGCTCTCACGCTCTCTCGCTGCTGTGTCGCTGAGTTGGGTGAATGTTGCTGATAAACTCGTCCATGGCAAGTCGAACCGAAAAGGCGGAAAGGCGGAAAGGCACTTGCTCCAATTGGGAGATTCGCGCTCTTTACTCTTTCTCTTTCCGTTTTGCTCAGTTTTTATCTATGGTGGATTGCTGTTGTTTTACAGTTAAATGCATGCCAAATGCAACTGTTGTTACATATATATATACATATGCAGGTTTCAAATGAAAGAGCTTACAGAAGCGGCAGTTTCTGCCGGTGACAAATGCCGGCTGATACACACACATAAACACATGTATGCACGCATACTAACGCACACCTGCACGAGGTGAAGTTTTGTATTGTATTTGTATTGGTGTATTGCTAAACCGGTTTCTCTGTAATGACGAACTCTTTGTTTTTCTGTTTCTTTTTGATTCAAAGGGAATGCTGGCTGCATCGTAGCGTAGACTTAAGCGTTTCAAGTGGAATAATGTAAACTGTGGTCCATTTTTGTAAACTGCTTGCTACAATACAATGTGCAGCAAAAGCAGGTGGGAGTTCATTGCCTAGCCGCGGTTATAGCAGCAACATGTTACGTATTTCACCTACATACATACATACATACATATACCACTCCCACTCTTCCAATGCGTTTTTGTGGTGTGGGGAAACAAACACAGTACACACACACACACACACACACACACACACACACACACACACACTAACACATTCACCACACTAAAGCATGTTGTAACTCAAGCTTAGCTGCTCGCTGTCGTCGTTTTGATTGAATAAATCAAAGATTTTTTTAAACCGTTTTCTTCTCGTTGCTGCATGTGTGTGTGTGTAAGTGTGTGTTGTGTGTGTGTGTGTGTGTCAGAGAGATGCACAAGTAATCAGAGAAGGCAGTAATATTTACAGTTACTATGTGCGTGCTTGCATGTACAAGTGAACTTACATACGAATGTATGTATGTATGGTGCTGCCCATAATGTCGTCAGTCGAACGGCATTGTTAATTTCACTTGTATCCAAGTCAGAATATCAGACTCAACGCATTAGGGCGACTCACTCTGTGGGCGAGCTGTTTATCTAATCATTGGCCTGGTTTGCCGACTGGTATACAACTAATACAACAATGCTGTATTCCTCTAAAGGGATTGTTGATGTATGCAGTATGCATAATATTGATCTCATAAACAAATAAATATATACTATATATGTATATATATATATTTTTGATTTATATATTTTACAACTGGTTATTATTGCTAAATAGATCATTTAAATGACAATTTTATCTTCGTTCTATGTACTTAATGTATATGTAGGTTTATATTTGGTCGTTGCTTATCGTCGACACTTAAACAATTTCATACGCATGAGACACCCTACTTTAAATCGTGGTCCACTGCGCTCGCAGCGCAAGTGCCAAGCGGGGCGTGTAAACTAAATTTGATTATGGAGCACGCACTATACCGTCTTTTATGCATGCCTGTGTGTGTGTGTGTGTGTGCGTGTGTGTGTGTGTGTGTGTGTGTGTGTGTGTGTGTGTGTGTGTGTGTGCGAAACGAGCATATGTTAATTTGTAATTGACATAAATAACATATGAAAACGCGGCATAGAAAAACTAAGCAACATTGGCGAATAACCCAAATATCGTATCTATCTATTATTTATGAACGTTATCAAGGAAAGCGTGCTAGGATTTTCATTATTTAGCTGCGCTTTCAAAGGTCAATATCGATTGATAATCGCTCGACGCGTAGATTCTCGCTATTCCACGGACACAACACATTCACATTTTCACATTTCACATTTATTACATACCAAATCGATATGTAGATTGTGCATACATGCGTATATACATACATAACATACATATGTACATTTTAGCAATTAACGCCCCTCATTTTGCGCTTCTTTCTCTCTTCTCTCTCTCTCTCTCTCTCTCTCTCTCTTTCTGTGTGTTACTTTGCTAGCTTAAACTTTCTATTTTGCTTTCTTTACCCTAGCATAGAGGAAAGTATATGAATTCTTCGTCAGAATGCAATCCAAATCCGCTCGCCCCACACTTTTCTCATAAAACTTCCAGCATTGAGATTAATTCTTATCAACATCGGACTATATTGATATATTTGTTATCTGTTTAGTACCTATTTTTCCGTATAGGCATGATTTATCAGATCAATAATCACATATTATTCATGCAATTTAATTCTATAAACTTATATCATATCTGTTGTTAATACCTATGTTTATTTGATCGATTTTGAGCTTAGACTAAGATTAAGACTATGATTATGTTAAGCAGTTAGTAATTGGAATACTCAGTTTTTTTAGTGGTTTATGCATTTCCGATTGCGCTTCGATGATTCTGTCGGAACAAACAACTTATTTGTTACACATTTCTACTGAGATTAGCGTAAACTCATGGGTTAAAAGGCGGTAAAAGAACCGCAAGTTTAATGTTAAATTCTATATATACATACGTATACGGATACATAAATGTACATATACAGCATTGGGGTTTTTTTTGGTCAGCCGCATTTATATATTTCGTTAAAATGAAATCTTTTAAAAGATTATTTTTGTTGGTCTTTTGCTGCTCTTTTATGGGGTGTATGTACCAGGCACCGATACAGCTTCAACAGCAGTAAAAAATGCGAACAACAACGACTACCCCAAACTGATAAGTAGGCTTTTCTTGTTGTATTTTCCTTATCAGCGATTCATACAAAAAATGTTGCTCCCTATTGTTTGACATCTTGTTTCTTCCAACAGACAGTTAAATTATATATCAATAATATTGACTTAATATGAAAGTTACACTCCACTATTTATAGCTAGACAAGATATAGAAACAGAAACAAAAGAAAACGAAAATTTGAGTAAAGCTTTTAAAGGTTTCATGTAAAGAAGTGCTATCCATGTTTGAGGCAAGGCAAGGAGTTGAAAAGCGAGATTATGGGATGGGATAAAAAACAAGTAAGAGGTTCTAGTCGGGAGCTCCCGGCTGGGGAATACCCTGAACCCTCTTTGAGGTGGTAGCAGGGAGGTGGCGATAGGTCTAAAATGAAAGATACTTGATATATATATAATATTCTAGAAGTAACATATCATGTTTGGTGACTCTAGCTCTTATTATTTACCCAATTTGCTCAAAAAACAGGATGTCGATATCGATATTTTATCGATTGCTTGGAAACGGAGTAAGTTATCGATTATCGGAAACAAACTCGATCTGATACATCTAAAATTTCAAGTCTCTAGCTCATATAGGTTCTGAGATCCTTGCGTTCATACATACGGACGGACGGGCATGGCTAGATCGACTCGGCTATTGATGCTGATCAAGAATATATATACTTGATGGGGTCGGAGATGCTTCCTTCTGCCTGTTACATGCATTTACATTTTTACCAAAAACATTATACCCCTTTTACCCATTTTTAATGGGTTTAGGGTATAAAAATTAAAAAAAAAAAGAGCCTGTGTGCATTATCTGAATTCATGAAAATCGCAGAGAAAGGCGCATGCAAGTACAAAGCGCTTTTAGCTTTTCGTTTGTAGAGGTCGGCACACCTGAGATAGCAGCAATTTCTTGTTATATACTAACATAATGCATATCTACATAATGTTAGATAAATATATATATATTATGAAAAGCTTAGTTTGATTTGATCTATGTGCTGAGACTTTATCAATCGAACCTTTTTATTCAGTATCTGTGTTATCTTTATTGTTCAATTCGTATATGGCATAATAATAAAAATAAAATTCTAAAACGCCATTTGGGGTGGTTCCTCATATGTATTTATACATATATAAGAACAATTTCAGATTGTCGCCTTTCTCTGTATTTTCTCTTTGTTTCATTAGCGAGTTTCTTTGTTTGAGTGCATTGCATTTATACTACATTTACACGCGCGCTCACATATATGAATATATTATTTGTACAACAGGCGCCAGAAAATATATGTATAAAATCTGCCTTGGCTCTATCAACGATAAAATTGTTTTTATGTACCCGCAAGCGAAAGAGCGAGAGAGAGGGAGCGAGTGGGAGCGAGAGAGCGCGAGAGGGAGAGCAAGAAAAAGAGAGAGAGAGTGCCTAATCGATCGCAGAACCTTGAACTTTTCTCGTCTCTGTTTACCAAAAGTATTGACCAGACGACGACGATCAGCTATTGGGCTTGGCCTGTAGCGGGAGGGGGCATTTAGTAGAGGGGCTGTTTTTGTGACAATTTGCGTTTCATATTATTGATTTCGTTCAGAGACTTCGACGAGGGTGGCCGATCGCGATTATCGATAATGATGATCTCTGGGTTCAGCCTCTGTACGTCTAGACGCAAAACGCGAAACGCGAAACGTGACTATATCTCCATATAAGTATTAAACTGAATTACAGATTGACTGATCGATTACTGTTTAACGCACAAAGCAACGCACGTGAGAGCTAAAAGAGGCAGAAAACTAAATAAACGGGGTAGTTTTCTATATGCATAACCGATCCGCTAGGAGGCGGCTATATTTGATTGCATTCACCTTGGTAGTTGGGGCTTTCATATATTTCACCCACAACTGTGAAAGAACGGTGGAACATGATCAGGTTCCATTTGTCCATTTGGAAAAGGCCCTTAACCTTTTCGAAAGGAAAGTATCTTTTCAAGTTTAAATTGCGGTCTGAATGTTTTAGGTCTTTGAATATCTGAAGAAAAAAAACCCCTCTTTCATATAACTTTTGGTTTTCATCGGAACGGCCTTAAATTAAGTTGAAATTGTTGGAATTAGAATAACAACTAGCTAATAGATATATGTATATAAGTGCACTCTTCTACAGCGTAACTTATGCCCGTTGTTTCCTTATACCTAATCCCTGCAGCTCACAAATGTCGGCATCAATCCGAACTCCTTCTCGTTCAGCACGCTCACAATGGAATCGGACAAGTTCATTTGTGTGCGCGAGAAGACGAACGATACCGCCCAGGTGGTCATCATTGATATGAACGACTCCTCGAATCCGACGCGCCGTCCCATATCGGCGGACTCGGCAATTATGAATCCGGCTAGCAAGGTGATTGCGCTGAAAGGTAAGCAATTATCCCATACAAATTGAAGCTTTACCCAATTATTTGTTATCTGTCTCTTTATAGCGCAAAAGACGCTGCAGATCTTCAACATTGAGATGAAATCGAAAATGAAGGCGCACACGATGAACGAGGACGTGGTATTCTGGAAATGGATATCGCTCAATACGCTCGCCCTGGTAACCGAGACGAGCGTCTTTCATTGGTCGATGGAGGGCGATTCGATGCCACAGAAAATGTTCGATAGACATTCCTCGCTCAATGGCTGTCAGATAATCAATTACCGATGCAATGCCTCGCAGCAGTGGCTGCTCCTTGTTGGCATATCGGCGCTGCCCAGTCGTGTAGCCGGCGCCATGCAATTGTATTCCGTCGAGCGTAAGGTGTCGCAGGCCATTGAGGGCCATGCCGCCAGTTTTGCCACCTTCAAGATCGAGGGCAACAAGGAGCCGACAACGCTTTTCTGTTTTGCCGTACGCACCGCAACCGGTGGCAAGCTGCACATCATTGAGGTCGGCACGCCGCCCAATGGCAATCAGCCGTTCCCGAAGAAGGCCGTCGATGTATTCTTTCCGCCGGAGGCGCAAAATGATTTTCCGGTTGCGATGCAAGTTTCCGCCAAGTACGATACCATCTATTTGATAACCAAATATGGATATATACATCTGTACGATATGGAAACGGCCACGTGCATCTACATGAATCGCATATCGGCCGATACGATTTTTGTGACCGCACCGCACGAGGCCAGCGGCGGCATCATTGGCGTCAATCGCAAGGGTCAAGTGCTGTCCGTCACCGTTGACGAGGAGCAAATTATACCCTATATTAATACAGTACTCCAAAATCCCGATCTCGCACTGCGCATGGCCGTGCGCAACAATTTGGCCGGTGCCGAGGATCTGTTTGTTCGTAAATTCAATAAACTCTTTGGCGCCGGTCAATATGCCGAGGCCGCCAAGGTGGCTGCATTGGCACCAAAGGCCATTCTGCGTACACCGCAAACGATTCAACGTTTCCAGCAGGTGCAGACGCCGGCGGGCTCAACGACGCCGCCGCTATTGCAATACTTTGGCATACTCCTGGATCAGGGTAAACTGAACAAGTTCGAATCGTTGGAACTGTGCCGTCCAGTGCTGCTGCAGGGCAAAAAGCAGCTGTGCGAAAAGTGGCTGAAGGAGGAGAAGCTCGAGTGCAGCGAGGAATTGGGTGATCTTGTCAAGACATCGGATCTGACACTCGCTCTGTCCATCTATCTGCGCGCCAATGTGCCCAACAAGGTGATTCAATGCTTTGCCGAAACCGGGCAATTCCAAAAGATTGTTCTCTACGCCAAGAAGGTTAACTATACACCCGACTATATATTCCTTTTGCGTTCCGTGATGCGCAGCAATCCGGAACAGGGCGCAGGCTTTGCCTCCATGCTGGTCGCCGAAGAGGAGCCCCTGGCCGACATCAATCAAATTGTCGACATCTTTATGGAGCACTCAATGGTGCAACAATGCACAGCCTTTCTACTGGACGCACTCAAGCACAATCGTCCCGCTGAGGGTGCCCTGCAGACGCGTCTGCTTGAAATGAATTTGATGTCGGCGCCGCAGGTGGCGGATGCCATACTGGGCAACGCCATGTTCACCCACTACGATCGGGCCCACATTGCCCAGCTGTGCGAGAAGGCCGGCCTATTGCAGCGCGCCCTGGAACACTATACGGATCTGTATGACATCAAGCGTGCCGTTGTGCACACACACATGCTGAATGCCGAATGGCTGGTCAGTTTCTTTGGCACACTCTCTGTCGAGGATTCGCTGGAGTGCCTGAAGGCCATGCTGACGGCTAATCTGCGCCAGAATTTGCAGATTTGCGTACAGATTGCAACGAAATATCACGAGCAGCTGACAACCAAGGCGCTAATTGATCTGTTTGAGAGCTTTAAGAGCTACGACGGACTCTTTTACTTTTTGAGCAGCATTGTGAACTTCTCGCAGGATCCAGAGGTGCATTTCAAGTATATCCAGGCCGCCTGCAAGACCAATCAGATCAAGGAGGTGGAGCGCATCTGTCGCGAATCCAATTGCTATAATCCGGAGCGTGTCAAGAACTTCCTAAAGGAGGCCAAATTGACAGATCAATTGCCGTTGATAATTGTCTGTGATCGTTTCGATTTTGTGCACGATCTGGTGCTCTATCTATACCGCAACAATCTCCAAAAATATATTGAGATCTATGTGCAGAAGGTGAATCCATCGCGTTTGCCGGTTGTTGTTGGCGGTCTTCTGGATGTGGACTGCAGTGAGGATATTATTAAGAACCTCATATTGGTTGTCAAGGGTCAATTCTCAACGGATGAGCTGGTTGAAGAGGTGGAGAAGCGCAATCGCTTAAAACTGCTGTTGCCCTGGCTGGAATCGCGCGTCCACGAAGGTTGCGTTGAGCCGGCCACACACAATGCCTTGGCCAAGATTTACATTGATTCTAACAATAATCCGGAGCGTTTCCTCAAAGAGAATCAATACTATGATAGTCGCGTCGTTGGTCGCTATTGCGAGAAGCGTGATCCGCACTTGGCGTGTGTCGCCTACGAGCGTGGCCAATGCGATCGGGAGCTGATCGCCGTTTGCAATGAGAACTCGCTGTTCAAGAGCGAGGCACGCTATCTGGTTGGACGTCGCGATGCTGAACTGTGGGCTGAGGTCCTATCGGAGGCCAATCCGTACAAGCGTCAGCTTATCGATCAGGTGGTGCAGACAGCTCTGTCCGAGACACAGGATCCGGATGATATCTCTGTTACGGTCAAGGCATTCATGACCGCCGATTTGCCCAACGAGCTGATCGAACTGCTCGAAAAGATCATATTGGACTCTTCCGTGTTTAGCGATCATCGCAATCTACAGAATCTGCTCATCCTGACCGCCATCAAGGCGGATCGCACACGCGTCATGGACTACATCAATCGTTTGGATAACTACGATGCACCAGACATTGCAAACATTGCGATTAGCAATCAATTGTACGAAGAGGCGTTCGCCATATTCAAGAAGTTCGATGTGAACACCTCGGCCATTCAGGTCCTAATCGATCAGGTCAACAATTTGGAGCGTGCCAACGAGTTTGCCGAGCGCTGCAACGAGCCGGCGGTATGGTCACAGCTGGCCAAGGCACAGCTGCAACAGGGCCTGGTCAAGGAGGCAATCGATTCGTATATCAAGGCAGATGATCCCAGTGCCTATATGGATGTCGTTGATGTTGCCAGCAAAGTGGAATCGTGGGATGATCTGGTGCGTTACCTGCAAATGGCACGCAAGAAGGCACGCGAATCCTACATTGAAAGCGAATTGATTTATGCGTATGCCCGCACCGGACGCCTGGCCGATCTCGAGGAATTCATCTCGGGCCCCAATCATGCGGACATACAAAAGATTGGCGATCGCTGTTTCAGCGATGGCATGTACGATGCCGCCAAATTGTTGTACAACAATGTTAGCAACTTTGCCCGTTTGGCCATTACGCTGGTCTATCTGAAGGAGTTCCAGGGCGCTGTCGATTCGGCACGCAAAGCCAACTCGACGCGCACCTGGAAGGAGGTATGTTTTGCCTGTGTCGATGCCGAAGAGTTTCGTTTGGCCCAAATGTGCGGCCTGCATATTGTTGTCCATGCCGATGAGCTCGAGGATTTGATTAACTATTATCAGAATCGTGGCTATTTCGAGGAGCTAATTGCGCTTCTGGAATCGGCGCTCGGTTTGGAACGTGCACACATGGGCATGTTCAGCGAATTGGCAATACTCTATTCCAAGTTTAAGCCATCCAAGATGCGCGAGCATCTGGAGCTGTTCTGGTCGCGTGTCAATATACCGAAGGTGTTGCGTGCCGCCGAATCGGCGCATCTGTGGTCCGAGCTGGTCTTCCTCTATGACAAGTATGAGGAATATGATAACGCTGTGCTCGCCATGATGGCCCATCCGACAGAGGCGTGGCGCGAGGGCCACTTCAAGGACATTATCACCAAGGTGGCCAACATTGAGCTCTACTACAAGGCCATCGAATTCTATTTGGACTTTAAGCCGCTGCTCCTGAACGATATGCTGCTCGTGCTCGCGCCACGCATGGATCACACCCGTGCCGTTAGCTATTTCTCCAAGACGGGCTATCTGCCGCTGGTGAAACCATATTTGCGCTCCGTACAATCGCTGAACAACAAGGCAATCAACGAGGCGCTCAACGGGCTGCTCATCGATGAGGAGGATTACCAGGGCTTGCGCAACTCCATCGATGGCTTTGACAACTTTGATACCATTGCGCTGGCGCAGAAGCTTGAGAAGCACGAGCTCACCGAATTCCGTCGCATTGCAGCCTATCTCTACAAGGGTAATCTCATGCCTATGCTCACATTCAACTGATTCTTTAATTTGCATTTCATTCTATGCAGGCAACAATCGCTGGAAGCAGAGCGTTGAGCTGTGCAAAAAGGACAAACTGTACAAGGACGCTATGGAGTATGCCGCCGAGTCTGGCAAACAGGAAATTGCCGAGGAGCTGTTGGGCTGGTTCCTGGAGCGCAATGCACACGATTGCTTTGCGGCATGTCTATATCAGGTGCGCGCAAGTCCCTTCGTTTTGCCATTGTTGAGCTCTATGTATAACAAATATTTATCTTAATCTCTCTCTCTCTCTCTGGTAGTGCTACGATTTGCTGCGTCCCGATGTCATCCTGGAACTGGCATGGAAACATAAAATCATGGACTTTGCCATGCCCTACTTGATACAGGTAATTAACAACATTTAACTGCAAGACATGCAAAAATTCAGCACGTATTGATCTCTATTTGAATGAATTTGCAGGTGCTGCGTGAGTACACCACCAAGGTGGATAAACTGGAGCTGAACGAGGCGCAACGCGAGAAGGAGGACGACACAACGGAGCATAAAAACATAATACAAATGGAGCCGCAGCTGATGATAACAGCTGGTCCAGCAATGGGCATACCGCCCCAATATGCCACAAATTATCCACCTGGCGCGGCAGCAGCGGCTGCGGCAGCGGCAGGACGCAACATGGGCTATCCGTATATGTAGGCATCCAACAACAACACGATCGTAGCTGTAACAACAACAACAACAACAACAACAATCAGCAGCAACAACAACAACAACACCATAAACAACAACAACAACATAAAAACAATGACAACTGAATGCCGCATTCATTAATCCTTTGCATGAGCGCCAAAAACGACCAATTCAACAACAACAACAACAACAAAACACCAACACAACAACAACAACAACACGCGTAGTGTAATATGTATACCCATATATATATATGTATATATATATATCCATTTTTTTGTTCATAATCTTGAGCCACAAAAAAGTTGCCTTTGACAGAAACAATAATTCGGTTAGTTGCTTGCTTCCCCCCTTTTTTTTTTTTTCAATATTTGATTATAATTTATTCGTTCCTTTTATTTATTATTGTAAATCTTTCAACTTATCATAATCCAAAGTATTTCATTCGTAATTATTTATATCGAATGCATTTGTTAAATATTTCGAAAGTTGAAATTTTTACGTGATGCCGTGCTCCTCGCGCTATCTCGCTCTAATACATGCTCTCTCCCTTTCTATGTCCAAACGCCCAACAGGTACAAAAGCAACAACTAAGCGAATGCCTCAAAATAGCTCCAAAACTACAACAACACCAACAACAACGACAACAACAACAAGAACTTCGTCAGAGCGAACACGAGAACAACAACAACAAAAGCTTAAAAGAAAAGGAGGAGAATAACAAGAACAAAGAAACGTTTACGCTAACAACAAAAACAAGTGTTCAGCTAACAAAATAAAAACAAAATGGTCGTAGTTTATTATTATTATTAAAATTATTACATTTTAAGCATAAAAAATAAACAAAAAGAAATCATTAAAAAACACACACACACACACAAATACCCACACCCCACACACAGACACGTATAAATATATAAACATAAATGCAAATATAAATACAAATTAAATAAATAAAATTTATTAATTATAAATAATAATAAAAAACAATATCGGAGAATTATATACACGTGTATATGATTATATGATGCACGCAACATCTAATAAACAAAACGTCAAGCACTTTTGCAATAAGCAAAAACAAAAAAAAAAAACAAAAACAACCGAAGGAAACTTTAAAAATGTTTATTCAAATGCAACAGCAGGCACAGTTAATGTTTAAATTGTATTTAATTAAAATGGCAAATTTGGCAGCAACGAGCTAAGAGCGAAAGAGAGAGAGACACAGAGAGAGAGAGAGAGAGCGTGGTGAAAACGAAGCAAATTCACCATCGTTGAGTATTGGCGCCATTTTTGCCAAATCTCACCACACACAAACACTAAATATTACTGCTGATAAAAGAAAGAAGAAGAAAAAATAACAAAACGAAATTTAATGAAATTGTAACTTGTTTGTATAAAAAATGATAAAAGTTGAGAAAGCTAAAGAAAACGAACACAAACTCACGAAACATTCTACTACTTAAAGAAGTAAAGATTTTAACTTAAAGCAAATTATATTAAACTTATGTGAAAATAAAAACATAACAATTATATAAAGCATAATAAGCAAAAAAACATAAAACAAAAAAAAAAGCAAAGAGAAATAATTAACGTAGCACGTTAAAAAAGAAATAAAAATTACATTATATATAAAATATATACATATACATATATATATTTATGTATATATATATATATATATGTATAAAAATAATAAAAATGCAACGTTAACAGATAATTTTAAATTTAGAAATTTTTTGCGTTCCACAAATACGATCGACGATCCACAAACACACTAGAAAACTTTCCAATTCGCATAACGAATCAACCAGAAAATATTGAAGCAAAATTCAATTCGAACTATTAAACGGTATATGCTAACGGTATATAAACATAAATAGAGAATATTCAAAACATGCCACTGCAAGCATATTTTATTTACGTATCTCTTCTTTGTTCCCTTCATGCGCATATATATACATATATATATGTGTATATATATATATATATATATTAATTTTATTTATTTTTTTTATACAAATATAATTTTTGAGCATTGAAAATGGCGTCCCTCAGAAACTTGCGGGGGATCAAGACGTACGTAAATGATATCCATTAATTCCTAATTAAATAACTCATAATTATGATTCAAATCAAAACTAGCAGTTTCACTAATTATTTCTTTAATTTCTCCATCGTATTGTATTGTTTTTTTTTCAAACAACTTTTTTTTTTTTTTTGTATGTTTGCATGTTGAATGTAGGATTTCATTTGGAGATCGTCGAGAGGCGATGTAACAATGATATGAATTAATAAATATATACCGATCATTATTGTACTATTATGATTATTATTATATTATTATTATTGTCTATTAATATTATTTTGTGTAATTGCTATTATTATATACATATTGAAAATATACAAAATATAAATTACATTTAAAACCCGATTTCTTTGATGGGCTTCCGCTAAATCAATGCATTTATTCGTGATTTAGTTCGTTGTGGGGGGGGTTTAGCTAGAGTAACTAACTCAGCGTTAGGAATTGTTTTTAACGGATGCTTCGACGAAAAAGTGAGCAAAAACGATTGTGGAGCCACCTAACGGCAAACGCAGGAAGCTTGCTACGTTAACAGCAATGAGTAACGTAAACGTATGACTGCATGACGTTATCGATAAATCGGCAAAGCAACACTTTTGAAAACCGGCTGTTAAGTAAACAGACTTTAAGGACGCACACTTGTTTGTATTCGTCGAACTTCAAATAAATACGATTAGAAATAGTTTGATTTAGATAATACTTCGAAAATACGTTAATTGTCAAACTGTAATTTATCATTTGAATGCAACAGTACGACGAATGCGCGCTATGTTGGTAATAACATGAAAACAGCGCCGTAACAGGAGGCTAACAGGAGAGTAACATACATGCCCGTGACGTCACACATTTACATTAAATGGCTTCAAATGCTGTAACTGTACAATTAAATAACTTATGGTATAATGACGAGTAAATGTGTAAGTTGTTTTAAACTATTGAAGAGCTGCTATAAATCGAATTGATGTATGCACAAGCTTAATAATAATCACACGTGACGTCACATGCGCTAATTTTGACGCTCTCAGAGAACGCTAAACAACGGCTCGGCGCATGGTCAAACCTTGGTTGACTTTCAACGTGTGCTGTTATTTTTTTTGTTGTTTTTCGATTGTGTCTTGTTGGATTTTTGCCGTGAACGGACTACGACGTCGCGCGACCGACGGCCAACAATTGCATTTTGTTGTTTTTTTTTCGTGTGTGCCGCGGTGTTGCGTTTGAAATACGCGTATTTACTTGATCGCGCGTATCAAAATGGCAGCAGCAGCCGCCGCAACAGCAGCTGAAATTATGCAATGAAGTGTGTAATTTTGTTGTTTTAATTATTTTCAATTTTTTTTTGTATATTTTTTTTTTTTTTTATTTTTTCTCCCGTTTTGTGAAATACACATGTGGGAAAATAAAGTTCATGTCGCACTTTTTGACCAAGTGCGCGCGTGAGTGTGCGCTCCTGTATGTGTGTGTGTGTGAGTGTTTGTGTGCAAATTGGCAAAAACTATTCAAACAAAAAGAGCTTAAATCATAAAAAATATAAATATAAACAACGAAAATATGCAGTGCAGCTTCAGTTGTTGAAAGTGTGCGTGCATGTGTGTATGTTTTTGTATGTGTGTGTATTGTGTATGTGCCGAACTGAACGCGCCTTTGTAGTTGATGTCGCGCAACCAGTTTTTTTACGTACATATTCAACAAGTTTCTGCTAAAAACGGCGGCGAATGCATGTTTATGTGTGAGTGTGCGAGTGTCAGAGTGTTTTGTGTGCGTGTGTGTGTGTGTGTGTGTACTTGAGCGAAATTTGATTTTTAGCAAATGAAATTAGTTGCAGCAAACGGAAACCAAAAAGTAACTGCAAACCAAAGTCAAATTGCAAGCAGCCGCAACAGCAAAAACTGCAATAACAACAACAACAACAATAACGAAAGCAGGGCAGCAATAGCGGCCGCCGCATGAATTTCGCTAAAAATATTTGCGTTTATGCAGTATCCGATAGTACGATCAGCTATTGCAAATATTTGCATTATTTATTGTCGGCTTCATGATAGTTCAATTAATAAACAACAAATTTCCAAATTTCTAAATAATATTTAGAAAATTTCAACATTCGCATTCGTTTGGCTGCAATTTTATTAGAAATCACAAAATATAACAATAGCTGGCGAACCCGTGCGACGCATAAACGTTATTGTGACTTGACGTTTTCGGCTGCTGCAGCAGCATCAGTGCGTGAGTGACTGAGCGAGCAAGTGAGCGTGTGAGCGTGTGAGCGTGTGAGCCGCTCTTTGCGCTGCTCAGACTGCGCACTCTCTCGCTCTTGCGTCGCTAGCTAAATAGCCTGCTGTTGTTGTTGTTGTTGTTGTTGCTGCTCCTGCTGCTGCTGCTGCTGCTGCTGCAGCTGCACTCTTCATATTGAGCATTTGAAAAAAAAAGTTAGTACTACAAGTAATTATTTTACTACATATGCACATGTATGTGGCTTGCTTTACGTGTGTGTGTGTGTGTCTATTTTTTTTGTTTGCCTGCTTTTTCAATGTGTTTGCTTTTTGTGTATTACGAGTAATAATAAAGACGGCAGCCGTTTATTAATGTTAAATGTTATTGTTATTGTTTACACAGTCGCCCAACACAATGTACATAATTACATACATACATACATACATACATACATGCATATTTCTTCTTTTTTTTTTTAATATACATACATATAAACATATATTTGAATGTGATTTTTTTTTTTGGCTGGTTTTGCTTTTGTGTGCGCTTAACAAAATGGAAACGCAACAAAAACCGTTATTTGTGATCTTCATTATTATTATTATTTCTTAACTGTAACAAATCACAATTGTCCCATATACATACATATGTATGTGTGTCTATGTCTCCATGCATGTATCTGCATTTTTCGTGTGTCTGTGTGTGAGTATTAATTAAAATTCCTTTTGTTTTTGCAGTGCCGCAAATTTTGTTTTGCATTTCTTTCGTTTGACAACAAAAAAATAAAATATAAAACAAGTGCAACTAAAAAAATAAATGTTTTAAAACCAAACAAATAAACACAAAACACAACAAATTGTGCATATTAATTTTATATTAATATATATATATATTTTTTCCTATAAATATATTTCGTTTGATCATTTTGTTTTGCTTAAAATTATGAAGCAGACGCAAAACAAAAATAATTACAATAATAATAACAATATTAATAATATTAATTTAAACACAAATACAAATCTAAATACTAATGAGCCGCAGACAGCAAATACTAATAAAAGAAATATAACAATTATAACGCAACAGCAACAGCTACTAATAAACAACAACAACAACAACAACAACAACAACAACAGCAGCAGCAAAGCAACAGCGAAACGGCGACAACAGCAGCCGCCGCCTCAACAACAACAACAGCAACAACAACAGCAGCAGCAGCAGCAGCAGCTGCAGCTAAGGGAAAATTAAAAAACAAACACATTTATTTTGTGCGTCGTCGCTTTCGGCGCAACAATTCAAACGCCTCTCAAATTAATATCAGCAGCAGCAACAACAACAATAACAACAATAACAACAGCAGCAACAGCAACAACATCAACAATAAGATTAAGCATAAAACAAATTTCAGCAGCAGCACAACAAAATCAACAACAGCAACAGCAACAACAACAGCAGCAGCAGCAAAAACAAGAACAAAAACAAAAATGGGCGGCGGCAAAGATATTCGCCGCGGCCTGGAGCCATTGGAGTTTGAGGAATGCATTGTCGATAGTCCCGAATTTCGTGATAATTTGAATCGTCACGAGAAGGAATTGGATCACACTAGTCAACAGATCAAGCGCATTATCAAGGAGGTTAAAGATCTAATGAGTGCCGCTAAAGGTGAGTACACACACACACACAGAAACGCCAATGTTAATGTTATTCTCTCATTTTCTCTATTGCTGCCTCCCTCTCTCTCTCTCTCTCTCTGTTAGTGAAGCGAGCGTGCGCTCTCGTGCGTGAGACCGCGTTGCTCACCCTGTGTGTGTGTGTGTGTGTGTGTGTGTTTGTTTGTGTGTGTGTGCCGACGCCTGTCAAGGTCAACCAGTAGCGCAAATAAAACCAACAAACAATACACAAGCAACAATTCCCAAGTAGTTAGAAAAGGGAGAGAGAGAGAGCGGGAGAGAAAGAGCGCACGTACATACATAGAATCAATTTTGAACATGCACCTTTTAACGGCAGTTTCACTCTTACTGTTGTTCTTGTCACTAAGTGCAACAACAACTGCATGCTAGTGTGTGTGTGTAGGTAGAAATCATGTGTGTATATATACAAACATGCATATGTATGTGATTGTATGTACAAGCGTAGTATAATTTATTAGTCGAGAAGCTATTGCATGTTTATTGTTTGTTATTGTTGTTGTTGCTGCCGCACTTAAAATACAAAACAAATGCACAACAACAACAACAACAACAACAACAATAACAGCAGCAGCAACAGGTGCAGGCAGGTGTATAGACGTATGTACATACATATGTACATATATATTACATGTGCATGAACATTTGCTAACAGAGAATATAAAAAGCTATTTGCCTGTTGGTCAAGCCAATGTGGTTTTCACAGTTCTAGCTTCGGATTGTAGTCAGGTGTCAATAAACACAATGTACAGTAGCCCCTCATGAGATAAAACTCTTAGCAATGCATTGGGAAATCAGGTGTCTAACGAAGAAATCAAAGGAATTTGTATAACTTCAACCGGTATCAGCGCAATTTGTTGTTCTGCTTCTTCTTTTGCAAGCCAGAAGAATGACACAACAGCTTTCTACTTATTTTCCACGCTCAGGCATGGAACTCTCGCGTACACCATATCGATATTCAGTTATGTCATTCAATTTGCCAATATTAATAGGTATTGGTCTAAATATAGTCTATTTAACATATGCAAAATTATTTCGTTACATCAATTAATCAGCATTTAGATCCTTATAGGTTTCACCCGATCGCTTTCATCGCATTCCACCGCAAAGTGTGATCTCGAATGCTTCGTTTTTCACCAATCGATTCTCAAATGCGCGCACGCACACTGAATCAATGATTCACAGCTAATTTATGGCCCACCGACTGGCCACGCCCAAGAAGTCCAAGTTCAAGTTGATCAATAAGTCAATGCGATCGTTGAAGCGTTTGCCCATATCGATAGTCGGGCCAATCTTATCGATGTCCAGACTAAACTTTTTGCATACGATTGCGCACTGTACTTTTAACGCTTATCACAATAAGGCATCGAATGGAATTGAATCGTGACGGGCGACGTGTGTTCACGATAAGCACGCCCCAAGCACTTGACCATTTAGTTAACGTTGACGTTAACCTTGGCGACGACTAATTATGTAAGCACACACACACACACACACACACACACACACACACACACACTCAATAATATGGCATGAATGTGGGCTGTATGCGTCTGTCTATTTGGATTTGGTTTTCAATTTCGATTTCGCATAAGGCAACAACGAGTCGCATTGTGGACGGACCATAAATAGTCAACTCAGCTGCAAAATGTAATTAAACCCTGTACGGGCCATGCCCGTCCCTCTGTCCATGTGAACGAGTCGATTCCGAGGACTATGAAAGCCGTTTGTAGATCAGCTTTACCTTAACTCCCCTTGGTATCCCCAAATCGATAAATATATGAAACATTATATTACCATATGTTATATTTCCACTCTCAAGAGTGGAAAAAGCGTGAAAAACTTGTGGATGAAAACTTTTTTGGCTTAAGGATACTCGGTTTTATCGGTTCTAAACGTATTCCATTAAACTTGGATAATCCCATTCATCTTGGCTCAAAACACAGTTTCAAGTTTGTTTGAGAAAATCTTTAATATGTAATATATTTTGACGCGAACATTCTTACTTATTTCAATATTGTCGCTGTTGCCTGACAAGTTCTAGTCAACGGTTGGCTGAGTGATTGACTGACTGGTTGATTGACTGATTGATGGAATGCAGTGACAGTCGCAAATTGAGTGTAACTAAAGTTGTAAACAAATCAAAACTGTTGCTGCTCAAAGTCACAGCTCAACTCTATGTTGTCTACAAAGGGAGGGGGGCGGGGTGGCCACAAGGGGTCAGCGGGGCAGACAGCGCACATCAGCACCTCACACATTCGAATGCCATGGAACGCATTCACCAAAAATGTAGCGCCGTCACTGTCAAAATCACAGTCCAAGTCCAAGTTTGCGATACTCGAACGCGCACCTCACACCCAGCTATTCACAGCCACTCAGAGACTCGTACTCGTACTCGTATTCGTGGTTATTCAGGTTGCCTTGCGGGTACTCGTTTTGTAGTTGTAGCTCATTTTGTTTTCGGCTTTGTCAGCTTCATTAGCTTCATAAGGTTTGTCACCTTTCCATGTTTGCGCCAGCAAATAGACAGACAGCCAAAGTAAATACGAATCAGACATGAGCCTTAAATTGCGACAGTTGAATAACGACTGACAGATACCCTGTGAAAAGCAAGCAGACTTTACGCATCGCTTGACTTACGATTTACCATCAATGGGCGAAACAAACGTGAAGCCGATTAATCAAGCCTTAAAAGTGTAGACCGATAATTATCGATATTTAAGGCTCAAATTGATACGATAACCAAGGCGTTTATCGGTAACGTTCATTATTTTGTCAGTTTCAACGAATTCGATGAAATCTATTAATCGATCGATAAAAACAACAACAACAACAACTTGAGTACTATAGATAGTGCTAGCGACAGTTTTACAACACTGGCTTACCCTTTGATACTACATTGTAGAGTATGCATACATTCGAGTAAAATTCCAATGGGGAATTCAACGCGGGCTTTTTTTTTTTTTTGTGAATAGTTTGAACCCTTGATTTTCAAGCGAATCCGAATGCTTGTTCTAGAGCTCTCGTGTGACTCTATATATGGGTCAATGTGACAAATTTGATTGAAGCAAAAACAACAAACACTACAACAGCAACAGCAACAAAAACAGTCGAATCAGTTGTATTTAGTTATCAAACTGCGAGGCCAGTTTCAAATGCAAATGCCCAAAAAGCTCAAAGCGACCTTCAAAAACAGTTGATCTCTGAGTGTTTGCTTGTCTGTTTGTCTGATTAGGCGTGGCCGAGACTCTCAAAAAAGCCAGTTCTCGAAAGTGTTCCAGTTCTAGTTTATGGCTTAAAGAAATATAATAGAATAGAATAGAATAGAATAGAGCTAAGGCTAGAGCAAAAGTAAGTGGTATTTGCATATGAATAAATATTACGTGGATACCTTCTAAAGCGGATCAAAAAATTGTATTTTCTATGAGATCTATTTGATCATTCGATATTTAAGGAATCTATTGGGCATGATTTGGGATAAGCCCAGATAATATTTGACATTAACTAAAGGCACTTTTTTATATTATCATTCCTTCTGTTTGTCGAAGCTAAGATCAGATGTTTTTTTTTATCAAATAAATGACATACATTAATTCCCGATTTCTATTTGTTTGTTTATAATCTTGATCAGGTTGACTGAGTTTATCTTGAAACTTCACGTCGATTCTTTTTTTTTTTTTTTTGGCAATAACTTGCTTCGAAGTCCTCCGATGCGGAACACTTTATCGTATAGCTGCCATCTTGATGGAGGTCCACAATTGGCAACTCCACAATTACCTTGTATGCATAGACTTTAGGAAATGATTTGTTTTTTTTTTTTTTATTCTCAAAGTTCTCGAGTTTCTGTAGTCGTTTTTTTATGACAATTTGAGTGAATCATTAATATTTTTTCTGTTCATTTAGACTTCAAACCTCTCGAACAGTCGAACTATAACTAAATAAACTGTGTAAAGAAATAAAATGTTTTTATAATTCAATTATATTTTATGCAAATTATGATGAAAGTTATACATGAAATCGTCTCTCTCAAAACTGTGAGCATATTATGAAGAAAATCAGAAGAAAAAAAAACGGTTTTCAAAATGTCAACATGGCAAAAGTGAAAACAAACAAGTAAGAGGTTCTAGTCGGGAGCTCCCGACTAGGGAATACCCTGAACCCTCTTTGAGGTGGTAGCAGGAAGGTGGCGATAAGTATAAAATGAAATATACTTGGCATATATATAATATTCTAGAAGCAACATATCATGTTTGGGGACTCTAGCTCTTATTATTTACCCAATTTGCTCAAAAAACAGAATGTCGATATCGATATTTTATCGATTGCTTGGAAACGGAGTAAGTTATCGATTATCGGAAACAACCCCGATCTGCGCAGGCCCTAGGAGCACCTACATCTAAAATTTCAAGTCTTTAGCTCTTATAGGTTCCTTACCTACATACGGACGGACGGACATGGCTAGATCGACTCGGCTATTGATGCTGATCAAGAATATATACACTTTGTGGGGTCGGAGATGCTTCCTTCTGCCTGTTACATGCATTTACATTTTGCACAAATACAATATACCCTTTTTACCCATTTTTAATGGGTTCAGGGTATAAAAAGGAACTCCGTTGTAGGATAGTGTAAGTGGAATAGGTAAAAATGGAACGTTCATTTCTGCAAGTCTGTACACCATTCTTTCTGCTCGCTTTTGGCGATTCTATATTTAGAAAAATCAAAATATCGGCTAAAAAGCAACTGCTCTCCAAATGCTGCGGGTGAATGTCAACGCGCTCCGCATGCCCAAGCGGCTCTTAAGACTCAGTTTAAGCCAAAACTTCAAAATGCAAAGCTGCAAAAAAAAAAAAAAAACAAAGAACAGCAAAAAAACAGTACCAAAAAAAAAAAAAAAAAATTAATTTTACGCTGACGCTGAGCAATTCAATATAAATGTAAACAATATTTGCACAAGTGTGTGTGAGTGAGTGAGTGTATGTGTGTGTGTGTGTGTGTGTGTATGTGTGTGTGTGTGTGCACAAAATGTTAACGGCTTTTCAGCGCTGGGGTTATGTGTGCATAAAATTTGATCGCCAGCTTGTTTGAAATGCGATCAATCTTTCGGCCAGCAAAGGCAACAATTTTTTGGCCATATGTACACACACACACACACACACACAGAGACACATATATATATATATACATATACATATATCTTTGCTGTATATACATATGCATAGCTGTGATATCCGGCGTGCTTGTTGCTGAAACGCTGAAACTAAACAACGCATCGTTTTTACATTTGAATTTGGCATGAATCATTTGGCTTTTTTTGTATACCCTGTACCCATTAAAGATGTATAAAACAAGAAGAGGATAACATAAAGTTGTGAAATTATCTGCACAAAAGGCAGAAGAGAACGCGCCGAGAAGCAATCTTTACCAGGTGCGGCTCTCTGATCCATCGGGGGGGATTACATGAGCTTGTAGTTGGGTATTATACATGATTATACTTATCATAAATATATCTGTGGAGTTATATGAGCTGGAGATACAAATTTTGGTTTTTAACTGCTTCAAATCAAGTTGAGAAAATTATACTTTCTAAGAAGCTTTTTATTAACAATAAGGAAAAACAACCTTCCAAACTCCAGACTTCATTGAGCCATATAAAATCGGTCTTTAAAGGCAGAAATTATTTGGGATTGCATTTTGTACAGTCTAGAGCTGAAATAGAAAGGGGCCGGATGCTGCATATAAATTCAGCGCGGTGTATAGGGTATCTGCCATGCGGTCACTCTCGACTAGAGCTGTTTTGTTAGTTGGTTGTTGGTTTTTCGGCTTTTGAAATCGTTTTGCCGCCCCCTGCCGCATGCTCAAAAAACCAGTTTCAGTTCGAAAAGCCGCAGCTTATCAGCCGCATTCTTTATCTCTCTCTCTCTCTCTCCCTCTCCCTCTCTCCCTCTCTCCCTCTCTCTTACTATCTCTTTCTCTAGCTCTCTCGCCCTCCCTCTCTCCGCCTGTCTCTCTTTTTGGCGCAGAACATCAGAGACAGCTGAGAGACAGAATGAAAGACAGCAGAAAGATACTGAATGATCGATTAGCGGCGCGTTAGTTACTTTAGATAAGCCATAGAAGTGGCGTTGCTTGTTGATTGACAAGCACCCCGCCCGCCCCGCCCCGCCCCGCCCCTTTGGCATATGACGCACCCATTGCTAGCCGTCGGCTTGTCTGACTGCGGGTACGCTGCGATCACCATGCCCCCCCTCCCCCTGTTGGATACTAAGCAACGTGTCCGTCTCTTAAAGCCAAGCTAATCAGCGCATTAGTCGATTAACTATTACGAGGTACCCTTTCCCCTTGCCGCGATCGTTTCAACCCATTCGAAGTGTTTACCATGTTTGACGTTTTAGTCCCACAGTTTCTGGCTGTGTGTTTTTTTTGTTTTTCTGTCTTTTTGACTGACTTGTCAAAAGTGTTGGTAGTTGGTAGCTCTTTGGCTTTGCATAGAAACGCAGTTCTTGGTAAAACGAACAAACGAAATAAACCAGCTAAAACTCAACAACAAGCGGCTTGTAACTAATTGTGCTCTAGTCGAGAGCGCCAGCTAGTTGTGATAGTCCGTAATATGCCACGCACCGAGCTACCCTACGAATGCAATCTTTAAGAAACGTCTGCTCTGAGTATCTGTTGTTTATACGATTTTCAAAGCTAACATTTGAAAGTAATTTTACAAGTTTCTGAAAGCGGCAGGAATCCAAAAAAACAAAGAAGGGAATATCAGCATTTGTTATCGATTAAAGTCGATTAATAACAAGAATATCGATAACAAGAATCGATATTTTGTATTTATGTATTTGTATATGGGATCGAAGCAGGCCTGCCTCTGCCCCGACTCGATCATAGTGTGTGGCTGAGGTAAGCCCAAGCACGTATGTATGTGTGGTATCTGGCAGTCGAGCACACACAACACTTGTTTCGTTTTTATATTTGTGAGCTTATTAAGTTACTGCCCACACCTGACAAATCGCGTATATGTGATGTTTCTTACTTTTTACCTGTTTCGCTTTGGACACAACTATTTAAAGTGTGCGACAGACACGCAAAGCGATTGTTTGCTTCGTTGGACGCTGTCTACTTCTTCGTTTTGGTTTTTGAATTGGTTAATTTTTGAGGTGCGAGTTCTACGGCGAGTACCCAGAGAGCGAGTATACTTTTCCATTTTCATCCCCTTTTTTTTTTTTTTTTTTGAGTTTTTGAGTTTTGCGCATTGCACTTGACGCTTTGGCAGAGTGTCAATAGAAAGCGGCAGTGCATATGAATAGAATATCGATAAGTGGTTGGCTTTAAGTGCTTTTCACAAGTCATCGAGTGTTATCGATATATTGATATTTATCGTTAAGCTTTGCTCTAACATTTAGTTGGCTTTTTCTGACTGAACTGTATTTAATATGCAATTCTTGTCGATATATTCGATATATATCGGTTGTTGATCGATTAGTTAGTATTCATCATCGTAATCGTAAATTTGGCCACATTTGTTATTGATCGATAAATGTCATTTGTCAGAGTTTCTGTTATCGATTCCTTATCGATAGCTCGTGCTCATATAGGATTTCACTTGAAAAGAAATCACGCTTTCGTACTGCACTTATCGCAGTTCAAAGCGGAATGGCGAATCCATTGATATTCTGCGCTGGCGAAGAGCCAGGTTAAATATTTACTTTGACGTCTGATCCACATACAAATACAAATGCAAATACTTGAAAATATAAGTATTAAATACATATAAGAAAGTGTATGTATGTGAGCTTGTGTGAGTGTGTACATGTTTATTTAATTTTTGCACTTATCGAATTTCGCACTTGCACAGTCGTATCACTTGAGCTTAAAGTTTCACTTGCCTTACGGCAGCATTATTTATGATTCTGTCATAACGACAAACCTCTCTTGGCTCATATGACAAGTCTGCAAAAGCTATTTGGCCCAACTGTTCGCAGTTTTTGTTTTGTTTTGCTTGGTTTGGTTTTGCAATACATTTGGCAGGCCTCACTAAGCGCTATAAAAATGCCAAATAAATATGTGTATAAAATGTAATCTCATTAAAAAGATAAGATAATTACAAACTAAACCTTAACAATTTTCTAGGCATTGAAAAGAAACCCAACCGAATTTGGCCAAAAGAATTCCATTCGGTCGCTCGGTTCACCCGGCAACAATTAAAAGAACTTGCTTCTGCGAAACGATAAAATGTTTCTCTTTGCCTTTGAAGTTGCTAGCACTTTGCTACTGAGAACTATAAAAGACAGATCTGTGAAGAGGTTGAGCAATAAGATCGATTTGTTATAAATGGAATCAATGTTTCTTCATGTTTACGATAGATATAGCACGCATACGATTTCCTGTGATCCATTGGACTTCAATTTGTTATATTCCTCTTTGCTTCGTATTCGTAAACGTTTGTTCAGTTTCTCTTTTTTACTGGGAACTATAAGGGAGAGATCTGTGAAGAGGTTGAGCACTGAGATCAATTTGTTATAAATGGAACATTTACGAATGATATATATATCTAGCAAACGATTTCCTGTGATCCATTAGATTTCAATTTGTTATATTCCTCTTTGCTGCGTATTCGTAAACGTCCCGTTTGCTTCGACTTGCTGCGTTTCTCGCATTGTATTAAAGTTGGATCTTGTTCATGTTGTCAAGCCTTGATATTCGTTAAAAACAGTTTGAAAACAATTTATATAGCTACATTCGAATTGCAGATCAACAAATAAACGACTTGGCATATTTGTCAAAACTTGGCTGTGCAAAATAAAAGCGCAGAGAAAATGCGAAATGGAAAATTGATTTTTCATTAATGTGTTGCGGACGGAAAACAGTTGAAAAAGCAACAAGATAGAAATTGTGTTGGCAAAAGATACAAAAATTAAAATAACCCAGTTTCTAGACGAATCGATAAACATATGAATTTTGCGTTATTTAAAAATTAGCCAATTAGTTGTTTTTCAATAAATTAAAGAGTTAATTTCTTGGATTTGCATTTATGAAATTATATAATTAATTAATTTGATAATGGGAGCTGCTGAGCTCAAAGAAAACTCTTGTATTTCTTGATCACATCTCACTTTCGATAAGATTTTAGCTTTGCGAATACTTTTCTCCTCGGCGCCTGACTCAGCCTCATCCATCGCATTGTTAATGATGCGCTCTACGCAAAAGGAATAAAAACAAAGCCCCCCAATGAAAGAGCTAATCAAAACTGAGAGCGACAACAGCTTCTTTTTAATGTGAAAGTGACAAATACTGCGGACGGAAAGCCAGACGGACGTAGAGAAAGATAGCGAGAGGAGAGAGCCAGAAAGAGTCGGAATCTAGCCGGGCATAGTTGAGCTTCACCTGCTCCGTGATGAACGCCGCCGACGATCATTGTGATGATGATGACGATGATGATGACGATGATGATGACGATGATGTTGATCTTGTGTTAGTCATCGTCACCCAATACCAAATAGCCGAGCGATGTTCATTAATGATCATCATCATCATTATCATCTTTAGTGGCATCCAAAAGCCTTTGGCTCATAAATATTAAAGCCAAATAACAAGAAAAACCATATGACTCCACAATCTCTGTCGGCCACGCAACGAACAAAGGCCCAGAAAGAAATGATAAAAAGAAACAACAACCAAAACAGAAGGTACAAATAAGCGTGCTCTAGTCGGGTGTGCGCGGCCTATAGATGCCCTGTACGCAGCGCTGAGATGTCTTTGTAAAAAATTGGAAAAGTTATGAGCAAAATTAAATGTTCTGGCTATATAACATGTCTATAATTGCCATAATCGTTGAGATATGGTCTTAAAACCAAATCTTGAAATCGATACTTATCGATTTTGCGCGATCTATCGATGATCTCGGGAGCATCTATACCCAAATTCAAGTCTCTAGCTCGTATACTCGACTCGATACATATAGTTCATATAGTCGGAGCTGTCGCCTTCTCCTTCAGCCTGCCTACCCCACTTCCAATCGGTACAGGGTATAAACAGTAAACTGAATAGGCAGCCAGCGGGCCGGCCAGACTGTTGGAATGATAAAACCCCAACCGATGTCAATAACACCAAAAACCCTTTGCCTTGTCCTTGGTGCCTTGGCCCCCGCCTTTTTGAGTGCATGCAACACACCCAACACGAGTTGCCGCAGCCGAAAACGGAAAGGTAGACGGGGACGGGGACGGGAGACGGAGACGAAGTTGTCTTAAGCCGATTTGTTGCAATTAAAACGTATAAAATATTTGTTTATCCGTGACCCAAGCGGCTTTTGGGGCGTGGCAGCTGTAGACGACAAACGAGCATTAGCCCCAAAATCGTCAGAGAATGCAGCCCAACTTTGGTTTGTTTGTTTTTGAATGTTCGGCATAAGGTCAGAATGCCAGATTCATCATGGAGTTGGCTTTTCAAAGTTACGGAATGCGTTAAAAGTGAAAATTTATGATCTGCACTTTTTTATAGAATTTAGTCAGCATTAGAACTTAGGAAAATGCATGAAAATAACCAATATTTATATTTTATTATTATATATAATTAGCCAAAAATGATTAATTCGAATTTGTGCAAACAGAAAATAACTTGTGTATGTAAATAATTTATTATTTAGTTTTGGTTTGTTTTATTTTGGTTCTCGGCGGGGCAACTTGTTGATTCATGTTTGTTGTCGTGTAGATCCGAGTTCGAGTTCCTATTGATCGTGTTGATTGTGCTTATGAAAGTCGTGTTGTTCGAGTTTTCGTGTTTGTCGTGTTTGACAACATGTTGATTTCATTTGATTTCGTATTGTTGGGACATACATAGGTTGTGTTACGTGTCGATAGGGAATATGATCCATCCAGTTTCAATACATATGTACATATTCTGCTATTCAGATCGATCTGTCTGTGTTGTCCTTTCTTATACCCTTGTAGGGGTGTTCTAATTTTGCCATGAAATGTGCAACGCTTACAAGGAGACAACTCCGACCCCACAAGGCATATATATGTATATTCTAGATCAGACTTTAGCTGTCCGTCTGTCTGTTTCTATGCGAACTATATCATATAGCATATAAGGTTCTTGTCGAAAAAGCTTGACTGTTCCCACAAATCTGCAAAAGGGGAATGTCCGCAAGGGAATGCCGAATATATACCTACTCTTTCGTTATTCTATATATATATCTACAAATTTTGTATTGGCTTACAAACGTTTAGCCGCAATTGTGGCCTTGCGCAGCGTCAATTGGAACTAAGCTAACTAAATAACGAACTAACTAACTGCTCACTTTTTGTTTTATTTTCAATTTGTTGAACAACAACAATTTAATTTATTATACGAATGTGATGACATTTACCTGACTGCCGGGCACAAATTGTTATTACAGCCCGCGCAGAGAGCGACAGCTAATTATGACATACGAACGGATTGCGTCTGTGGCACAACTGACATTCAGTTATAGTCGGCATGTCAGGAAAGTGTACGGAGCGAGCATAAGGGTTAAGCCGAACAAATACCTGAACATGATTTCGTAAGCCATATGCCAAAAGCAGCTATAAAAATTACAAGCAACATCCAAGCTAGCAAGTCGAAACAGAGATACTCTATCAAATCACTTGTTTAGTTATTTATGAGCAAAACAAATAGATGCAGGTTTTGATTAACGCTTGCTTGATTTTCTAGAGTGGAAAAGAGCTATTTGCTCCATTCTTTACTTTTCTGAGATCATTTGCAATATTATATATTAAATATTCAATAATATTCAATATCAAAGTAAAACTAACATTGCATTGAGCTTCGAATAACAGCTGTTAATTGTACGCTAACAGCTCTATTGCTATCGATAACATAACTGTTTAAGCAGTTTAAGTGTGTACACACTTTGATGTTGCAATCATGAAAACTTTTTGTTGAACGAACAGAAAGAATAAGTTACAGCTTCCAAAAAAGGGCATGTACTTAAAAAAAAAAAATGAAAGAAAAAGAAGACCGATGCAAACAACAACAAAATGTTAAAACAATTTTCTTGTAAACAAGCTACAACATTTCCGCATGAGCTACACACACACACACACGCACACGCACACGCACACGCACACAACAAATCTCTGGGAATTTGTACTTACATGTATCTCTCTCCATGTTGTTAGTTGTAACTCGAATGTTTTGTTGCTGTTGTTCATGTTGTTGTTGATGTTGATGTTGTTTTTTGTCATTTTTGGGCATTTGAGAATTTCAAATTTCACATTTATTCGAATATTTCGAAGCTAGCAAACATTTTTGTGTGCCAGATGAAATATTTTTATTAATAATGGTCATTGGTAAATAATATGATATGGCTAGAAGGCTAGCAACAGATGCGTGCAGTTCGTGCCAATGAATGAATGTTTCAGCACTTGAAATGAAACAAAAAGAAACAAATTATAATAATAACAACAGAACAGAAATGTGTATGAAAGTATACAAAAATCATTTGTAAAAACAACAAGCATGAATTCCAAATATGCCGATAAAGGGCGCTGACGCAAATGCAGTCGAATCAATTTTTATAAATAAATCACATTTTTATGCAAAGCAAAGAATGAAATCAATTTGAAACAATTGTTTCGTATTCTAAAATAAAACTCTTCAAGCAGAAATTACAAAATGCCAGTGTTGAAAAACGCAGCGAAGCTTTATTTATAACATTTTTAAGTGGATCTCACTGTGATTTCTTGATAGATTGTTATCAATGTTGGGGCGGTATTTTTTTTCTCCTTATAATATTCATTTTTGATAAGTTTGAAAGAACTTGAGTTTATGACTTGTCGCTGCGCCTATTTCTGGTTATAGATTATGTGATCAATTTTCATCGAAGCGATAATGTGTTTTCTTGATACTCGAATTGATAGATTGATAGCTACAAGAAGCCATTTTGCTTCCTGGCCAATATGCATAATGTGGGCAATTGGATTCTTGTAATTAACAATAATGTCTTTAGCCAAAGACAAGTGTCAACAAATGGGAGATCGATGATAACTGTGTGTGTTGGAAAATGAGAAACCGAATGTATTTCAGTTATCGATACAACATTCACATAAATCGATAACAATAAATAACTGCATAAATAGTAATGCTTTTATTGTCGGCATCTTATATCATTGTTTATATTAATCATATTACACATTAATCTATGCAAATATATAAATAATATATATTTAGCTATTGAAATGGTCGAGTGGCGTGTAAATAACAATAATATTTAATAATAATAGCGCATAAAAGTAATTAGTTTAATTGCCGGCTTTGATTATGCCTATATATATAAATATATGTATATACATATATATGGCACAAACGAATGCAAATTGTAATAATTAATTTCATTGTAGAATAGTTTCTACAGCTGTATATCTAGCTGGAGTATATACATACATACAAACATATGTGCATGCACTAAATGCATGTTAATATGTATGTATGTATATACGTATTTATATATGTATATGTATGTATGTATGTATGTATACATATAGAAGCAGCTTCTTGTTTGTCGGCATTTGTATTTTGTCGCGTATTTATTTGTTTCTCAGCTTGTTTTCATCACGAACTCCAGTCGCATACACACACACACACGCACACTCTCACACCTACACTCGCTTAGCCCGTGTGCGTGCGTGTGTGTGTGTGTGTCTGATAATCGCAAGTGCAGTTGCTTGCACACAAACATGTCAGAACCGCAGCATCGACGTGGGTGCGGCAGCTACATGTACCCCCTCCTCTACACGGCGTGCAGCAGCAGTGCCACCCTGCCACCCCTCCCCCATTGCCCATTGCCCATTCACCATCCCCCTTCTACACGCAGCCACTGCTTCGGCGCGATTGTTGTACCCCAATACGTGCCATTGCACAAAATGCAAAGTTTTCACCGATTTCTTCTCTTTATTTTTATGCATGTATTTATATACACATGTATATATGTACATACATATGTATGTATGTGCATGCATACATACATGCTGTACATTTTTTTTCTTTATTTTTTAATATTCCTTTTTTTCTCATCTCGTTTTCTTATTTTCTATATTTTCGCTTGTTGATGTCTCCGCATGTGAACCGCGGATTTATCACATTAACGCCTGCTGCCCCTCGCTCTCTCCCCCCTCTCTTCCCATCTCTTCCCCTCTCCCTTCCTCTCTCCCTCCCCCTCTCTCTCTCTCTCTCTCTCTCATAGCCCAACTTGTTATCATCGTCTTGTGGACTTTGAAGTCTTATCTGGTTTCGTAAACACACAACAGCGAGCAAATTTAGTTATGACTTTACGATTGCTTGTAACAGTTGAGTCGCAAAACATTGTTGCGTGATTCACTCGGTTCTTTTTTCTTTCTTTCTTCTTTCTTTCTCTCTTCTTTCTTTCTTTCACTCAGACTTGTCAATGGAAACTTAAGATATCGCACGGCCTGTACAATTTGTTTATAATAATCGATTATACGTGATAATAATCCATAATCCATGTAGAACACATTTTCCTATGAAAATTGTTTTCGTCAAATAATTCCCTGATGGGATATTTTTAGGTATTTTACGGTAATACAATAGCAATATGTAATCCAATATGGTTATAATATAATTAATAGATATACGTATCGGAATGTTGAGAAACCAAAGTTTGTTGAATTTGAATACATTAAATGTTTTTCTTTTTGCAATTAGTTAACTATTTAGTTGCCTGATGGCTGTGATTTGTAGGATACTGTTTTTTTTGGCAACTGATTCTCTTAAAAGTCTTTTCGACAAATGCATTTTTAGTCTAATTTCAACAATACAAAACATTCGTTAACCTTTACACCAACAACAAATACTTAATCTCGCTCATGTCGAAAAACAATAAAATCCGAGCTGAGAGCAAACAAAAAAAGAAATCAATGAAAATGAAAATGAAAAGAATGAAATGTGCTCAAAGATCGTGTCCAAAATGCAAGCTGAATACGAACAACTACAAAAGCCGCAATGAAATTGACGTCAGAAGGGAAAACATACACCCACACACACACCCACACACACACACACACACACACACACACACACACGCACACATTTGCTCTACATGCAAATAAAACAAACTAAATGCTCTCAAGTGTTTTAACAATTAACACTTCATTTGAGTAACATTGGCGATGGAGGGCGGCGTTTGGGTGGAGTGGCAAGGGGGGGGCGGCCTTCGCCTTCTTTCCAACAACGATATCAAAGTATTCAAAAAAAAAAAAAAAAGAACAACAAAAGTCTTCAATGGCCATATTTCCGCTCCATGGCAAAAGCAACAATAACAAACACAATTTACCTACTTTATTTTATTTTTTTTCAAATTAGTGCAAAAGAAGGCAAGCCAATTTTACAACAACAAACACTTTCGCATTTCTTTATGTGCATACACACATAAAAAAAACATGCGAAATACAAAAAAAAAAAAAAAAAAAAAAATTTAAAATAACAAATTGAAACAATTTTTTTTTTTTTTTGATATTTCGTTTGCTTTGTTAAAAGTTGAGCAGAGAGCACAAATCTGAAAGCCATTAAAAAGTAAGCGCCGTTTAAACGATACCCTGTAATAATTAATCATAATGATGAATAATGAACAAATAATCAATATAATAATAAATGATGAATGCAAATATGAGTGGGAGTACATGGAAAATTAAAAATGTATATTTTTATTATAAAAAAGCAATAAAAAATGTCATTTGTAATAATGAATTATAATGATGAATAATGAATCATAATAATGAAACATGAATGCAAAAATAAATAATATTTGCCTAAATATTAAAAAAAAAAAAAAAATATAAAAAAATGTATTTATACTATATGAAATCAATGAAAAGTAAGCACCGTTTATTAGATACCCTATAATAAAATATTAAAACGATTCATTATGAATAATAATAATAATGAATGATGATTAGTAATAAAATACAAATAACATTTGTATAAATTTAAAGCTTTTCCATAAACGCAGTTTGCTCAGCTAAGGTCTGTCAATTGCGCTTCTTTTTTTAGGTCAGGCATAGCCGCTTTTAGTCACTTTTACTGGGTATACAAACTAAAATGCGAGAATATCTAAACTAAATTTAAATGTGCCGCTAGCGAGGCGAGCGACGCGTCTTGCATGCATGTGTTTCGACTCAAATTTGGCGCAAAATGTGTGGCAACAACAACAACCAGCAGCAGCAGCAGCAGCAGCCGCCGCCGCCGTCTCCGGGTCTGCCCCAAAGGCGGGGGCAGCAGCAGCAGCCGCAGCAGCAGCCGTAGCGCCTCTGACCAAATGGTTCGAGCAGACGTGAAATTCTTTTCAGCTCGTACGCTTCATAGATTTTTCCCAATGTGTAGCAAGTGTTTAGCGTTATGCCATGATATGATATAGCAGCAATAGCTACACGCCCCCAACCTAACCACCCGCCCCCTCCCACACACACGCACGCACACACACGCACGCACACACACGCACGCACACACACGCACACGCTACTCTAGCATATTCATCTCTTGTTGCCGTTTGGCGGCATTCTTTTATCACACATTGGGCCAGAATCAAATACAAAAAAGCTCTTAGATATATCAATATATACATATGTATGTTATATATATATAGATATCTGTATATATATATATCTCTGCTATTGTTCAGAACTTGTGAGCTGTTTGCGGTTTGAGTTGGTCGGGCGTTGGGGGGGTTAGCGGGTACCAGGTACTTGCTGCTCCCAGGTGGGCATGGGGCACTGCTCGTACTGCTATTTATAGTCTTAAAAACTAAAATACAGTTTCTCACACTTAAGGCAACGTTTTTTTTTTTTTTTTTTTAATTAATTACTATAAAAGGGCATTAAGGTTCTTATATTGTTGTAAAAATATCATACATTTTTCGAATAGATCAATGAACTATTTATGCATGTGACTTCTAAATAAATCGAAGATATTTTTTATAAATTATTAAAGTATTTTTTTAGTTTTAATCGGGAACCGTTTTCGGGTTAGTAATTAATTAATTGATTGTTTAAAATTATTTTGAATTATTTAATAATTCAACTTAAAAAAAAAAAAAACAAATATGTTGCATGGCTTAAACCGACTTTCAGAATTTTCGAACGTTTCCTGCAGCTGCATTTTCTCATCCCTGAGCCTTGCTTTTGGCTTAAATCTGGCCAACATTTTTCTATAATTTTAAAAATTTTAATTTGAACAATTATATTTAAAAAAGTTCTCAATTTCGAAACAAAATATTTTTGTGAAAATATGTTTTGGTTTGGGTTATGCCTTGCCTGTTTTTTTTTTTCATTTTTGTTTAACATTTATTTTTAGACACCTCTTTGTTGTAGCTCCCAGCAAGGGTATTCGATCGTCGACATGTTGCCCCATAGCTGTTCTTTCTGGTTTTCGCTTGTTTGGCTAAGAAGACGCACATACAAAACCTATAAAATACTTAAAATATATCTTTAGCATTTGCTTATGGAATTTGTTAACCATAAATGATGATGGAAATATGTATGCCCTTATAGAGGGTATTATAATATTTGCGGTCAAATGTGTAACGCTTATGGGGAGACATTATCAACAGCCGTAGTGGAAAATTTGCTTAAAACTTCAGTTTAATTCATATTTTAAAGATATCTTCAGTCTTTAAATATATTCGCAAGACTCTATCAAATCGGAGACTATGTCTTCTAAAGCAACAATCGATCGGCATATCTGCAAGGGTATTCAATTTGCGGTGTGCCAAAGAGCGATGTTACTGTTTTTATTTTGTTAATAATAAATTCAAACACACATATATGAAACAATTCATTTATGAGCTCATGCCCTCCCTCATCATATCAATGAATGGCCAAAAGAATCGCATATCGTTCAAATACGATTGTTGCTGTGCCCCAAAGCCAAAGGCTTACATACATATATACAAATTATATATATATGTACATATATCATTTGCTGATATTACTACTTTTGGTTCGCTGCACACACAGTGGCACAACAACAACAACAGCACCAACAACAACAACAACAACAACAACAACAACAACAACAACAACAACAACAACAACATTAACAGCAAGAACAATCACAAAAGATTGCCCTAGTTTGGGCATGACGCTGATGTCACGGCATCAAAATGCCCATGACTTTTATTGTATAAAAATAAAGATTATAAAACTGAACTATGAGTTACGCAGATATCAATTGTACATGCAAAAGTGAGAGTTACAATTTAAACGAGTTAGTAAGGATATACTTGACACGCCGAATGTTTAATACCCTTGCAGACGTTTCCCCTTTGCAGATGTGAAGCTCGTAAATGCTGAGCTTGATGCAAATATTTCTCGACCGATCGTTCCTATGGCAGCTATACGATAAAGTGGTCCGATGTTGATAAGATTTTGCATGTTTGGTCAAGATATCGTGATAAACAAATAAGTTTCCATATAGGAAACTACTTTTCAAACGATCGTTCCCATATGATAGCTAGCTATATGATATACTGATCCGATCCGTCCCGATACGACATATGTACTGCCTGCAACAGATAGACGGACCTGTGCAAAGTTTCAAGATGGTAGCTTTAAAACTGAGAGATTAGGTCGTATATAACCAGACAGACGATATCAACGCGGCCGTTGATGCTGATCTGGAATATATATGTATACTATATGGGGTCGGAGACGTTTCCTTGCATGCAGAACACTTTTCATGTTCAAATTATGATACCCTCTGCAGGAATATAAAAAGTCAGATGCTGTACAAGTGAGTATCCTAGGAAAGTTACATATTTCAGCATATAAAAAGCTTTATTTTCCTGCAAAGAACAAAGAAAATTGTGCTAAAAATAAAGGATTTACCTTTATATATTGTCATAATAATAAATATTTACCATATTTTATGCATATTCTGTGTCCATTTTATACCTATTCCATAGCCACCTTTTTATACCTATTAAAAAATATGCATTTTATACACATTTCCAATTACAAAGCAATCAAAAATGATCATAAACAAATAAATGTTGTTCCCATTTTCTGCCGGGCTTAATACCCTATAGCTAGTTTGTATTTATGTCCATCTCATGCCCGATTTATAACAATTTCACACTACAAGCAATATGCAAAATATGTATGCATAAAACTAACCCATTTTAACCACGTTTCGAACTGTTTTAGACCTGTTCTTTAAACCTGATTTATACCTATCTTATACCAGCTAAAAGACTTCTGAGTTCTTAGCATCTAATTATATAATCATATAACTTTGTGCCAGTTCTTTTAAACTGATTTAGACTTATCTTATAATAAGAGCTCTGGGCTCTCAATCTCTGATTGATCATGAAAATATATATGTACTATATGACTATTTTGTACCAGCAACTCATCAGCTTTGAGACTAATATTTATGCCAATTTACACTGAGCTGATCATAAATATTAAGTTGGGTATATGCAACTTTTTACTCATTTAGGTATTTGTTATGCCTATTTTATGCGAGTCTTGCGCTTTAAACTTTAGAGTGTGGGAGAAAGGCAAGAAATATATTGACTAATGTACACTTGTTTGATTAAATCTCTGCTCTTTGCGCATGTATGTATGTGTGCATGTGTGCATGCATGTGTGCATATGTGTGTGTGTGTGTATATGCCAAAACTGAATTGGGCAAATCCTTGGCAAACATCAAAAAGAAACGGCAACAACAAGAGACACACTCATCTGTATGGGCGTAGATTGTTTGGCCAGCCGAAAGGCGACTCTATATAAGCAAATGTGTATGTATGTGTTTGCAATACTAATAGGTGTATGTGTGTGTCTATGAGCTGCATATGAAACAGACGCGCGTAGGTAATGTCAACGTAGATACTCAATCTTGGCCAAATAAAGACAAAGTCAATTAACTAACTGGGCAAAAACCGGAGTTTCGCTGGGGGAAAACGATAGCTTTTAATATCTGTTCGGATTCTGACGCATTTGATAATGTCATCGGCATGTGTTACCACATTTGGTTGGCTTTTGGCTAAAATGTGACCTACTAACTGTTTTGCATAAGGCAAAGGCAACGTAGGACAGCCATCGACAAATCTGTGGGCCGAATTCTTTTCGCAAATATAACCTGAATGACGAAACAACGTTTCATTGTGTTTAGAGATCTTTTTGAAACTTTCCGACGAGTTACATATCGCAAGCACTTTCCTAGTTTCCACCCGCAAACGTGGAAATTGGGTGCAAACAACAAAAATGAGTAAAACCTTGTGGGTTTTGTCCTATGATGAATCTCTCTATATATAATATAATATATAATAAAAACTTATGAATTCATGTTTCAGCGGTTTCTCACCCACAACGGCGGAAAATGAGTGGAAAAATGAAAGCCGGAATTATGTGAATGCTGTAAATGCTCGTTTTAAATTCCATTTTCTAACCAATTGAATGATAGTTGGTTAATATAAGTATATAAACCTATTTACAAGTGAACTCTTTACGCTTAAACATGACCGAATTGTCAGCCCTTTTCTCTTGCCGTCCGTCAAGTCGTTTAGCTCTTTCTTCTGCTGCATACGAAATTCAGTCAAATGCATAAACCCAAATAACGTTTAAGGTGAAATCTAGTTAACAACAAGTTAACGACAAGAGACGCGGCACATACGTAAAGTAACACGAACAGAGGAGGTGCAGCTGGTGAGGGAGGGTGGGCGAGAGAGAGAGAGAGGGCGTGAGGGGGTTTAGTTTTTGGGCACAACCTTCGATTGGGTGAAGGGCAGCCACGGTAGTTGACCAAAATAATTGCAAATGAAATTGAAAAAGTAAAAGTGCTAAACAAACAGTAAACAGAAATAAACAGAAAACCAGTCAAGACAAAAAGCCAACTTAACATTCAAAGCGTACCTTAAAAGTTTCACAGTTGCATTCATGTGCAAATTAACTTTCAATTAGTTGCAACAACAACCACACAACAACAACAACAACAACAGCAATGAAACTATAACAGAATTTTGTATAAGCCATCGCCGTTGGGCATAAATACAACAAGTCGCAACACCAGCAAACCACACCAAAGCATACAAAACAAGTTAGAGCGCCACACCGAAGACACAATACCCTTGCAGGCAGAACTGTTGGTCCTTAATAATAAAGTAGTCTGATTCTATGCGGCTATAGAATAGTCCGAAATATACCAGCGAACATTGCCATCTCAGCTATATTAATATATAGGATTTATGTAAAGAGCAAGGTAAAACTCTAATGTTTATACACAAAAACACAATTTGACCGATTGTTCCTATAAAAGGAGCTAAAAGGAGCTAAAAATTAGCTTGCAAATGCCAAGTTTGGTCAAGAAAACAGAAAGGTTTTCAAAGAAGAACACCTTCTTTTCGGCTAGAAGATATGTATATATATTCATTCTGTCTATGCGTTACACATTTTGTGACAATACGATAATACCCTTCGCAAGGGTATGAAAAGAAAACAAAAAAAAAAAAACCCCGCAACAGAGACCCAACCGAACCCCCAATAAACCCAAATACCAAGCATCAACTGCTGCTGCACGACAAGTGCGCCAAGTGCCAAGTTCCAAGCTTCCAGTCGCAGTCGCAGTCGAAGTGGAAGTCGCAGTCGCAGTCGCAGTCGCAGTCGATGCCAAACCGAAGCGATTGTGAATATTGCGCCAAATTTGGGTCATTTGCAAAGGTTGATCGAGCGGCAACGGCTACGGCAATTGACTACAAAAACAAAATAAAACACCAAAAAAAAAAAAAAAAAAAAGAAGTTGAGAAAACAAGTCAGAATGATTTAGTGTGGAGAGTTGAATCGTAAGATACCACGTACGCAGCGCCAGTGTGTCCTAACGTACATGCAAACATGCAGACATGCATACATATGTACATACATGTTTGTACATGTTAATGCTTCAAAACTATCGATAGTTCGATTTTTGATTATCGATAGCTTAAGATATAATCGGAATAAAATAAATCATGCATTAAAGCATTGCGACTATAAAAGCTAATCGATAAAAAAAAATAACTTTATCTTATGCCCAACATTTTCATTGGCTACAGGGTATATAAAGCTGAAAAATCAACAGCGCTACTTGACGACGTTGCAAACAATTGTGAATTGTTGTTGTTTTTGTTGTTGTTGTTGTTGTTGTTGCTATGACTCATGCGAACGATACCAAGCGAAACCAAAGCCAAAGAGACGCAGCTGAGGCTGGCGATCGAGCGAAGAAGAAAAGAGAGACTTGAGATGCATGAAAAAAAAACAGCCGCCGATCGATGACAATGAACGCGCCATAAATTTGTAATTTCTTACTTTCTTTTGATCGGCTTTGTTGTAACGTTGTTGTTGTAGCATGCTGTTGTTGTTGTTGTTGTTGTTTCTCCTTCTTCTCCATTCGTCTTTTTCTAGCGTACGGTTCTTTTTGTTGGTGTGTTGAGTTTTGGGAGTTGTTCTGGCTGGTCAGCCGATAACGCAATGTAGATAAGTAGCATATACAGATGTATATGTACATATGTATGTATGTATGTTAATATGTATGTATGTGCCGCTGGCGAAATGATAATGGACAGAAAAAGATGACCCTGAGCAGTACACACACACACACACACACACACACACACACACCGTCATGCTTACTAATTTCTTTTCGTTTTCATTTAGGTTTTTTTTTTTTAATGCCGTTTAATTTCTATATGTGGGCATCAATATCAGCAGTTAGCACTTGGCAATTTTTTGTATGACATCCGGTGACGCAGTCATCAAGACACAGCGCCAACACACACATATACACACACATATACATACATGCAATGTGTATGTGTGTACATATGTATGTATAAATAAGGCATATCAACTGTTTTTATTTTTTTTTAAACAATTTTTTACTTTGATTATCAACAGACGAAAAAAAAACAAGAAAATAATGAATAATACATAAAACAATGCATAGCCAAAAGAAAAAAAAAACTAAATAATAATAATAATAAATGAATTGTTGCCTTTAAAAATAATACATACATGCATATTAATACTATATAAAAATGGCATTGTCAAGGTCGTTGTGGTTAGCATTGTCTCATAGAAAGAGAGAGAAAGCATGCATCTATGGGTGCGTGTGTTAGAAAGAGATCGCAGCAACAGTACTCTATTTGAGCAAATAATGCGCTTAAATTCAGTCGAACTTCAAGTTTGCTTTATTTAAACTAAACTAGAACTAACAGGTGGAAATATAAGGCTCAAAAATTATCGACTTGTTCTATAGACATCAGTTTATTATAAAGACGTGATCTCACAAATTATAGAAGCGAAATTATCTAGCTCGAATTTAGGGGATCGTATTCCATTCTCGGGCTCTTTTTGTCTCAAAGTTGTCAAGTTGCATTGAGAACAGGTTTTTACTATCGAAAACGTAAGTTCTCTTGGAACTCTTTTCATATTTCTCAAAGCGTATCTATATTAGATTTAGGTATGCCTTCTACATTCCTTTGATACTTGCAAGCCTTAACTCTGTGAAGCTCGCTTTTCCCACTTTTATATAGATTATATTGTTTAGGGATATGATATAGCAAGTAGTATATGATTGTAGTATATTAATTTTTCGATACAAATATTTTAATCTATTTCTTCTTTACTTTCAGGTAAGCTGGTGACAAACCCATTGAATGTATAAACGCAGATAGCAAGCAAGTACTAGGCTTTAAAAATATGTTATAAAGTAAATTATATTATATATGTATGTATGTACATATTTTGTATTAATACTAGTCGGTACTGCCCGGCTTTGCTCGTGAGAAGTTTGTTGCTCAGAATTTTAGATTTTACATTTCCACGACCGTGGAATCAACTTCTATTTAAAAAAGAATAAGGAACCAAATGTGGGAATCAATGGGCTCCTCCCATGTTAGTCTTGTGGTGAGAATCTTGAAGCCGAAGATAAGCTTTTGTTTAATAAGCCTTTGCCCCAAACTTTCCATCCAAGTGCGGTGCTTTGCGACAAAACGAATCAAATAAATTCTCTAACAGATCTTTGAATATGAGTATGAAAGCGATAATAAACCAAAAAAATTGCGAGTTTTCCCCGAAATTTCCACAGTTGCGGGTGGAATTTGCAATATCTTTGAAGCAAATTGCACAAAACTTAAAACTTAACCCAAAATATCTTTGTGCCGCATTTTCCACCGCGGAAGCTTGGATTCCGCGAATGGTGTGAAATACTTCTCAAATGATTTTTTCTATATATCTATATCTTTATTATACTATATTAATAATGCTTCTTTGTATGAGCTGAACAATTTGCATTTCGGCTACTGTACTTTAATTTGGCGCAAAATTGTTGCAATTTGATAAAGTTGGGATTTGTTTGCTACTCTTGACATTTGACTGAGTTTTGTTATTGAGACTTTTGCAACGACAACAAGCACAGCAAAAACAAGTAATTAGCATGCCACATGTCCGCCCAGCTGTGCTTGTGTGTGTGTCTGTGTGAGTTTCTCTGTATGTGTGTGTGTGTGTGTGTGTGTGTGTGTGTGTGTGTGTGTGTGTGTGTGTGTGTGTGTGTATCTATTGCTGCGCCAAATACTACAAAAGATCAACAGGTTGTCAGTCAAGTGTCTGCTGTTGCCTTCTTTTTGTCTCTGGCTATTTTCTTGCTTAAGCTCACTCGCTCTTTCCCTCTGGGTCTCTCTCTCTCTCTCTCTCTCGCTCTCTCTCTAGCACTCTATCTTTCTTTTTTGCACTTTGCTGCAGGTGTTTGTTTTGTGAATTACAACTTTTAATTAACTTGAAATTAATTGTACAAACAAAACGTTGCTTTTTATATAAAAAGGAAAAGAAAAATAGAGCAACCAGATATGCAAAACAAGTCAAGAGTGTGCTCTAGATGAAGGTATACGCATCGAAGATACCCTGTGTAAAAAATATTTAACATATATAAAAAGGAGAAGAAGAATAGAGCAAAAGATATGCAAAAAGCGGAGTGTTCTCTAGACGAAGGTATATATGTACATAGTAGATACCCTGTACAAAAATATATGCATGGAATGTAAGAATGGAGCCATCAGATAAAGGAATACGCATAGAAGATACCCTGTAAAAATATGTTTATCTAAAAAAGAAAAAGAAAAATAGAAAAAAAGACATGCAAAACAAGTGAAGAGTGTGCTCTAGACGAAGGTATATGCATAGTAGATACCCTGTAAAAAAAATATATATATATGGAATGTAAGAATGGAGCTTCCAGATAAGAATATGTTTATATAAAAAAGAAAAAGAAAAATAGAGCAAAAGATATGCAAAACAAGTAAAGAGTGTACACTAGGCGGAGTCATACGCATTGTAGATACCCTGTAAAATTATATTCATTACTAAAGATGGTATAAATATCATTCAGTTAAAACTGAGTATGTTATATATTGGACTTCATTTTAAGATTTTGCTCCTGATCAAAAATAAATTTATGTTTTGTATACACGAGATAAGCCTCGAAAATATCGTCCAATTGACTGTTAAGTGGCCTTGAATAGCTTTATTTGGCCATAAAAATCAAGGGGAAACCTACTTGAAAATATTGTTCTACATATTTCTAAAGATTATAGTAACTATACAGGCTATATATCTATATCTATATATATACTATATACTGCAGCTCTTTTGGTCTGCTTTATCAGACGTTCGCATTGCGTTTTCATTACGCCTTTTGTTGTTGTTTTTGTTCTTATTTGCCTGTTTGTTTGCTTATTTATCTGCGTAATGCGACTCGCTGTCGGAATGCCAAGACGAACGGACAGGCGGACGGACGGACGGACGGACGGACAGACATTGGACGGACATTCAGAGATCTGACAGAGCACAAAACAAAATAATCAAAGAACAGCTGTCCACTGCGCTATGCCGTAGATTAAATACCCTATTTATACACTTTTACTCTGATCTGGCAATACGATAGTTTTACCAGATTTAAGTAACAAAAAATTCCATAAGCTCATATAAATCAGGGAATTATTAGAATACAAAATAAAAATAAAATATATTTAAAGCCAGGGTTATATTCTATGATTATAATATATATATATATATATATATATACACTTATAAGATTATTTAGGAATATATAAAAAATTCCATATTGTTGTTATTTTATTTGCTTTACATTTTGCTGAACAATCAACAATTTCCATATGCCAAACCATTTGTAAAGATCAGGTTACCCCATGGCAGAGGGTATGCTTCTAGTCGTGCCATCTTCTAGTTTTCTTTGTTGCTATTGTTAGCCCATAAGTGAAATTGAATAACTTGACTTTGCGTCATCTGCGACTGCAACAGTTGCTGATAAGAAGCCAAATGTTAAACATACATATTAGCAATAACAAATCAAAAATACTCAAAATAGCAGCTCCTGTAGATGACAAATAAAATATTGATATGAGCTTTTATGCCAAACAATTCGTAGCTTGGAGAGTTGACTACGATCAGATCAATTCCGACTTGGGTTATATCAGAGGATTACAAAGAGAACAAGTCAATGCACTTGCTGAGCTTTGAGTTCTACGTCTCGCCAAAGCATCTAAAAAATCCTCCTCAACAAACGCGAATTGTCTACAATACAAATTCCAGACATTATTGCGCTTTGCATGCAAATGTTCCGAGCTCTCCCAGTAGACATTAATATTCCCAGTTCCATTGCCAGACAACAGCACATAAAACACACACACACACACACACACACAGACAATCACATTGTAGATTTGTTAATATATGCTTGTATATGCACATACAAATGTGGAAGTAGTTATTAAAAAACTTGTGTCTAGTCAACTTTTGAATGATCAAAGTTATTAACTTTATGCAAAGTAACATATTATGATATTTGAGTGGAATGTTTACTTATTAAAAATAACATTCTACTAGACTTGATGGCTCCGGCTTCAAAAAAAAATAATACTGTGGAAGATATAGAACGGAAATGCTGGGAGAATAGAGAGAGAATAGAGCTAAGAAGAGGGCAATAGATATATTGATCAATGTAAGATAAATAGATGAATAGATAGATAGATGTATAGATAGATAGATGTATAGATGGATAGATGTATAGGTGTATAAATGGGTAGATCAATAGATGTAATGATGGATAATAAGATAGAAGAATGATGGATAGATCGATAGATTGTGTCGCTATATTTTCGTAAAACATTCCCGACTGATTGACTAGCCAAAGTTAACATTCCACTGCGCTGCAACTTGAAAAAAAATTCGTTTATTTAAATGCTGCCTTACTATGCGATTCTCAAGAATTTAAGTACGAACTGTAGACACATAATTGACAATTTTATGATGCTGTGGCAACATGGTGGACATTTTTTTTTGTTGTTTTTTTTTTTTTGGGGCAAGTTCTGCGGTTTTTCTTTTGTTTTTTCAACTTGAAGTATTTCGGAGTGGTTTCAAGTGCTCTGAAGTACATAGTACGTTTAGCTAGAGCAAGAGATCGCATTTAGAGATTGATTTATGAGTTATTTCTGTAATATATTTATGACAAATTGATTTTGTTTGCTTGTAACAATTGCTACACTTTGGCAGTCGTTGTTGTTGGTTGTGGAAGGGGCTGCGGCAGGTAGTGGTGGGGGTTGGGCTGAATAATGCGGTGCCCATTGTCTAGAGTTCATAAACACGGGCTGCGCATAATTTGGGTCGCTGTTCGAGTGACTGGCTGCCAGGCTTGCACTTCAAAGCGTTTTTGGTTGCAACAAAGCTTTTACGCAATTTTTTTAATTGATTTCCAAGCTTGTTGTTTCGGCTGTTTTTGTTGTTGTTGTTGTTGCAGTTGTTGCAGTTGTTGCTGCGTTTACCTGTCTGCCTGCATTGCTGCAATTGTTTTCCTGCTTGAAAATTACAAGCTCATTTTCATTTACATTTTACCACTTACCATTTACAATTTCTTTTTGTGTTGTTTGCCGTTTGCTGTTTTTGCTGTTATTGTTGCTGCTGCCTTCAGACAATCCGCTGCGAATGTTGCCGCAGCAGACGCCAGGCGGCAACATGTTGCAACAAGCGCCGGCCTCAACATTTGCCGGGTCGGGTCCTACGTGCGTTTCAATTTTCGTGTGGCAAGCAATTTAAAGTTCAATGTACAACAACAATTGCAAACTGCGTTTTGTGGCTAAAACTGTGCTCATGTCGCTCTCTGTCTGTGTATGTGTCTGTGTGTGTGTGTATTTATATACACTAAAATATATATACTTGCTCGGATTCGTATCTGTGTGTATCTGTTTTTAGTGTGACGCTGTCGTGTGAGTTGCATTTGTTAATTAAAATGCAGCAGCAACAACAGTGAACAATGGAAAACATTGGCCATGCTTGGATTTCAGTTTCCCACACCACAGCGTCAATAAAAGGGCGGCCCAGGGGCCAGCTGAGAGCTGTATTCAAATGCACTGAGAAAATTCAAATAGATCAAAATATATATATGTATATATATATAAGGTATATTTTATCAGGGTTATGCCCAAGGCCCAAGGTTGAACGACGGGCCGGGGCTTAGGCTCTTTGTTAAGCTCAGAATGTGTTTCGTTTAGACAGATTTAATAATAAGCTCATAATTTCATTTCATTAGAAGTCAACAAAACGTAACATTACAAAATTGAGATTTCTTCTATTTTTGCTAAATTCTTCAAAAATAATGCTCAGAAAAAAGCTATTAAATTTTACAAAAACTAATTTCGACGGGAATTCTAAAGTTGAATTGTTAATAAAGAATTTCTTGAATAAAAAATAGATTTTCTGCAAATTTTCCGTTTGATATATGAAAAGTTAAGTAGATTAAGATTTCTTGAAGTAATCAAAACTTAGTAGATTAACTTTAATTAAATTCATCAATAGTTATGTGGATTAAGATTAGGATTTATTGAATTTAAAGCTCAAATCATTTTATATATTTTAAATTGTTATAAAAATCTGCAGTTGCCTCAAAGTGGATATTGAAATCTTAAGTCTTTTTTAAGAATTTTTGCTTTATTAATATTTGTTTCAATTTATTCATGGATTCTGTCGCATTTCATTCAGGAATTCAAGGAAATTTAGTTCAGTGTATCGAAAGCACGCACCCACATGTACTCCTTTTCCCTCTCTCTTTGACTCTCACTCACTCACTCACCTCCCTCCCTCTTCATCTCTCCCTGTCCCTCAATCTCTGTCTCTCTTTTACTCTCTCTCTCTTACTCCCTCTCTCTTATTATCTCTCTCTCTCTCTTACGCTCTCTCTCTCTTACGCTCTCTCTCTCTTACTCTCTCTCTCTCTCTCTTTCTCTCTATCTCTCTCTCTTACTCTCTCTCTCTCTCTCTCTTACTCTCTCTCTCTCTGTTACTCTCTCTCTCTCTGTTACTCTCTCCCCCTCTCTCTGCTTGGCTCTTCGCTCTAATAGCAATTGCCATGCAAAACTGAGCAATTAATTTTGCAACCTTGTTGTCCGCAGTCTTCTGCGTGTCTTCATAATTAAGAAACTTGCAACTGGGCTGGGATTGACAATGTAAATTATTATTATTATGTATGGGGAAGATGGGCGCTGGGAACGCTGGTCAACTCCAAAAGCCCCCTACGGCATAGCGTCGCGCATTTGATTAACCTTTGACTTGACCCAAAGGCCTAGACAATTGTCGCTAGGGCTTTACTTGAAATTTCTATTCAATGTTAAACCAATTACAAATCAGACAGAAAACTAAAAATATTATTTATATTATTGTGGTTTGTTCAGTCATTAAATTAATCATTAATCTCTATTTATATATTTATTTAACTAACTAAAGTGATTAACTAATATTGATTGATTGATTAATTGTTGCAATGCTAAAAAATATTCACTAAGCTGCACAAATTCCAATTGTTTTTTTATAGATTTAAATGCTTAATTTCCATATTTGTATTCTATATATTTAATTAATCGAATTCCCATTTGCAGAGGGTAGAACAAATACTACTTTATCTGACATACAAAGCCAGTTACTTTTGGGAAAGGGTATTCACGGTCGATTTCTCTGCTTTTATTTGGCCAGTTCCTTTTTGACATGATTATGCTCTAATTGAGCCGCAGACCTTGGCTTCTATTCGTTCGTTCTTTCGACATTTTGCGCCACGATCGCCAAAGGCCGCAGAAACAAAGAATTAAAAACGAAAAACAAACTAAATTACACAAAATAACAAAACAAAAAATTAAAAAAAATATATAAATAAACAATAGAAAAATCAATTTGTTAAAATGAGCACACCAAATGCAATCGAAATAATTATGATAATAAGCATCAACAACAACAACAACAACAACAAGAAATCGAATACAAATAATAACAAGACAAAAACCACAATATAAGAAAAAGAAACAAAAGCAAGAAGGCATAACGACTAGCTGCGGCTAGCCGAAGTTTAATACTCTTGCGGAGATATGGCTTAGATTCTCTTTACACGAAAAGTTTATTATCACAGCCTGTAAAATAGAAGTTAGGGAAAAATGAAGATCAAGAATAACAACTAAACCATTGGCAGATCGCTTTATAGCAACTATATCTTATAGAGGCTCGATCCGACGAATCTATGCAAAGATTTTAAGAACAATATCTTCAAAACTCGGCGACTATTTCGCAGCGAAAGAGATCAAGAAAATATATACCTTATACAATTATAAAACCCACGGCAAGGGTATAACAAGAGGCAAGAATGCAGCTACATTAATACAAATACAAATACAAATACAGATACATATACAGATACAGATACATATGCATAGATACAGATACATTCAAAACAGTTGAATCAACCGAATGACAGGCTGGACGGCCGCCAGACACACAAACAGGCAGACAGACAGACAGACGGACCGACCGATGGCATTAGAGCTGTGCTAATGATCATAATGAGGTTTAGCGGTGGCGTCCTCCATGATGATGAGGTGCAGATGAGATGAACTGAGTTGAATTGCAGATTGGCGATGATGGGGAGATCGGAGATGGGAGATGGAACGCAACGCCATTTGAGGCAGCTACTTATGCGTGTCATGTGGCAATTATGAATGAAAATGGCCGACTAATTGCCAAGTGAAATAGTCAAGCGATAACGAAGAAGAAGTAGCAGCAGCAGCAGCAGCAACAGCAATGACGATGAAGAAGAAACGGCGGCGGCAAGAAAGATACAAAACAAAAAGTATCTGCAAGATGCGTGTAACAAAATATGAATGCAAGGGGCGTTAAGAGGGGCGAGCAGCCGTCTAGTCGGCTTGGCCGAGTTCGGCTATGGACAGAGGTGCCGCCGGGCGGGGTCGGACTAGGCCCGGGGCAGGGCGGGAAGGGGCTGCACACGGTTCAGTGCGGTGTCGGTCATGTGTGCAAATGTCAAAGTGCCGCACGACCCGGCAATCTAGCCAACGGCGAGTCGCTGTCGAGAAAGCCAATGGGCGCATAAAAAGCGCAAGTTCATTTTATGCGGCTCGCATATTTTGATACCCCGTACCCCGCTTTTGAAAACGGGTAAAAAATAGGGTATACTGGTGCATGGCAAGTGCTTGTAACAGCCAGATAGAGCTGAGTCCAACATCCGGAAGTGTTTATGTAAGATTTATAATAATATAATGTTGACAACAGACGACTGCACATCTCTATGTATATCGATATATCTATCGATAAGATATGTATCGTAGTTAGACATATGTTAATTAACAGGATAGTGTTAACTCCTGCCTGTTACTTATATGTATGCTTGATGAGGAAACCGCACTAAGTCTATCTGGTCATGTGTGTGTGGCCTAATTTATAGTATTTCTTTTGGTACATCTGCCATTTTCATAATATCGATAAAAATCGATTTTGACAAAAGGATTTTTTAGCATAACTCGGGGACTTTAGCAGCCAGAGACACCAAATTTAGTGTGTATGTTTGCGTTTAGCATATAAGGCTCCAGAAGATATCACTTTTTGGATACCTACCCCCGTTCGACAGCTCGTCATGGGGTGTCGGGGTATCTGTTCGTCGTGCACTCCCCACAAGCACACTTTTACTTTTTTTTTTTTTTTTTCATATTTTCTATATATATATTTTTTTAAATTTATCTTAGTCTGTTTTTTGTTGCATTTTTGCTGCTGCCCTTTGTTTAATATTCAAATTAGAGACGAACAACAACTGGCCAAAAGCTCGTGTGTAATATTTTCACTTTTATTTGTTTGGGGCGCTTAGAAGCGTTGACAATTTTTATGGTTGCTGTTTGCTCAGTTTTTCTATTGAAATTGTTTGTTTTTAAGTTTCACTTTTACCGGGGATTTTTAGGCGCATTACGAGAGACAGAGACAGGAGAGAGAGAGAGTGAGAGAGAGAGAGAGAGAGAGAAGGAGAGAGTGAGAGGGAGAAGGAGAGAGAGTTAAGTGCAATTGTTTGCCATGATAAAATATTGAAGCTATGTTGGAAAAGCTGAAAACAACTTTTTGTATTAAAAATATGAGATTATAATTTTTTGTATAAGGCTTGAATATGTTTTAATTTTATTTGATACCTACATATATACATATATTATTTTCTTTAATATCATGTTTTTGTAATGAATATTGTTAGTTGTTGCTGAGTTATTAAATCTTTGAGAGAATATATGCTAGGTCTCGCTTATTTAATTTAATTATTCTCGAACAAGATGATGACCAAATTTGACATTGACAATGCTTTGTGCAAGGTTTCTGAAGTCAGCTCTAAAAAAAAACTCGGTTTTTTATATAGAGCAACAGCACACAGTTGCACACACAGCCGCACAAAGATGAATATAAGCGAGTGCCCGCGGGTGTATTCAGTAAAGTGCCATGCCCAGTTTTAACAACAAGCGCCGCTCCCCGCTCAAAACCCGCCCGCGATGCCGCTGCGTCTTATCAGCTTGTAATCGAAAACGATTTTCCACATTGGCGCATTTGGTTCGCCAATACATAAGCGGCAGGGGTGCGCGGTGATGGTTGAGGGGGGTGGGGGTTCGTCGCTGGCCGCTTCAATGGTTGCATGGCGCGTGGGGCACGGTGTCGGCTTGGGATGTAGTTTAGCTTGTGTTGAATGTTGGGCGTTGGGTGTTGGGTGTTGGGTGGGGCTGTCGCGGCTGTGGCTTTGACATTCGCCTGCAAATGAAAACACAGCCTCGAGGCGTCGTTTGGATTTCGCAGTTGCAGTTTTGTATCTTTTACGCAATGCGCCGGCTCTCACAATGTCAATGGCTGCCGCATAATATGTTGTTGTTGCGTACGTTCATTGAACGGTTTGGGTCATTGGCAGCAGCAGCAGCAGCAACAGTTGTTGTTTGTTGGCAACACACTCCGTTAGAGTCGTTGGCCACATTTTGCCATGCATGACCTAATCCGCACTCCATTAGATGCCATAATTGTCATCAGTTTTATTGCACATGGCCTGACAAACCCCCACCGAGAGACATATACACATATACATACATATTTATATATATAGATGACACATTTTAATTGAGTTGAGTATGGTAAAGACAACAGTAAAGAGAGGTGTGCTCGACCTACGCCCAACTGTCTAAGTGCTCGCCAAATACAATATAGATATATTCACATAGAAGTGCAGTTCACAGCGTCACCAACCACATTCATCCTCATCCACATCCACATCTACATCTACATCTACATCCACATCCACATCCACATCCACATCTACATCCACATCATCATCGTCAAGTCAACGTCATCGGCGTCTGCCCCCAATCAACTTGGTGTGTGCTGTTTATATATACATATATATTTAATTTCTGTAGTTTTATTCTCTGTCATCGTCTCTTGCGACTGGCGGCGGCTGCCTTCTTTTGCCTTCTGCCTACACCTTCAACCTCCAGGTTCGGAGCACCTCATAACGGAAACAGGCAATAATATACTATACAATACACAATGCTCGTAGTTCAAAAGCTAATAACAACTAGAAAGCTATTTTCCGACTGTCTACCATGGTATCATACATCACACTGAACCGTGAATGCTCTTACGCTGCATAAACAACAATATTTGCAGACATTCAATGTTCAAACACAAATGTTATCGGTTATCGGTCGCGATGCTTTCCTTGTTCATAATTTGAATCATTTGAGTTTGTTTAAATATTCAAGTTCGCATACAAATTACATAAGATCATAAGTATCTCGATCTTATACTCGGTTTAAATTGTTTTGTGCCTTCTTGCTTGACGATTGCCACAATCGATTGTTTGCCCATAATCGACTGATTTTAATCGAATTTAAATCTAAAAAGAGAGTACTTTTTTATATTTATATATAACTTCTAAAACGCATTGTATATTAAATTGAATATACACATATATATATATATTTTTTAAATATTTAAATTCTTTTGGATTGATATATGTCGAAAGTACTATTACTTGCATCTATTATCGAAACTATTATTATCGACACAACTGAACTTCGTTTTCGCTTGAATCAGTTGAGAATTATAGAGCCTTTAGATGGTTTCAATCTCTTCGTGTGGCTTGGTACAGTGAGTACAGTGAGTACTGCCTAAATGGCTACAAACATAGCAGAAATATTAGAATGCCCCATATTAGCCAATGTATAAGAGGGCAGACTAGGCGCAGTGGCTGCTGCTGTCAGCGGTTGACAACCCAGTGACAGCACTGGATGACTTCTCTTGCACTCTCCCTGTCTCTTTCGCTCT